>CM070818.1:31229490-31399490 GCA_036326025.1 Chrosomus eos
GGTAATACCAGAAATCTTTGACCTTGTGGGTACCCATGAGGAAAACAGCTTATAAATCATATAAAATGATTGTGTTGTTTTTAGGGTTAGGGGACAGAATATACAGTTTCTACAGCACAAAAACCATTATGTCTAGGAAAAGTTCCAAACTGTGTGTGTGTGTGTGTGTGTGTGTGTGTGTGTGTGTGTGTGTGTGTGTGTGTGTGTGTGTGTGTGTGTGTGTGTGTGTGTGTGTGTTTTATCAAAATCATCCTTTCTGCAATAATAATTTTTCTTCAACCATAAATAAAAACTCCAGAGAAAACCTCTGGATTAATAATAATGAATTTGATAATAATCCATGAGATATAATTAAATGTTTCAGAGAATATTTGTTGTAGATTTTTTTTAAAGAATGACATTCAAATAAAAGCATTTACTATTACTCTAGCGAAAGTTTACTAGGGTTCACCATAAAATATACCAATGATCCTCTTACTGTTGAAATGTAACTCTTACAACTTGAACTGTTGAGCATTTCAATATGCTGAGTGATTAGATTTAGGAAATGTATCATACTTTTAATCCATAACCCAGAATTTAATTATGGAATTCTGAGTTTGAATCAGATTTGAATTGTGTTAGCAAACAGGATGCATAATTACAATTTGAATGTAATGATTGTAATGAAAATAAACTGATAGATAGATAGATAGATAGATAGATAGATAGATAGATAGATAGATAGATAGATAGATAGATAGATATGCTTGTTTGAAATTCCATCGGTTGATTTAACTCTCAAATCAACTTTTCTGTGAGATTTTCTACTACAGGGGTTTCACGTTTGAAAGCTAAGGGTTGCTTCAAGCTGGTTTTATTCAGTAGCACCATGTTGTGGGAAGATTGAAATGACTTTGGAAAAGATCATCTCACACTGAGTACAATATTTTGGTTTTATTACTTTGACTATATGGGACCAGGTGAGATGTTCTTCCATATTGTCTCATCTTCAGTGAATGGGACTGAATTTCTGAGGCAAAGAAACTTTTTTTATTCAAATCAGCAGTCTGCATATGCAACCCATTCATTTCACTATTGTTCACTGAGTTGTTCGTGTCATCTCTAAACAAGATCATCCCAGCGTCTTCCATGACTCCAGCAGGAGGGGGAATCAGAAGGCAGATGGCCTTGAAAGAAAACAATCATAATTGAGTCTTTATTACCTCAGCAGTTGAGCTGCATGCTTGGCTTCGTTCAAGTTTGAGGTCGGTGTTATATGTGGGTGACATTGTGCCCAAGCTGTCCTGTTTGAGTGCGATCCCTTCACATTTGTAGAGGGAATGGCATTTCAAGTCAAATAAAAAAGTTAACTTTCCCTTTTGGGATCAACATGGGAGGCCTTTTAACCCTCAAAGCTACTGATCCTCAAACGATAGTGACAAAGAAAAGAAAAGAAAATAAATGCGTTGTGTGCTTGGGACTCAGCTCCTGTGGGCTCTATTATAATGTGATGCGTCTATCTCTGAACAACAAACCTCATCATTTTCCTAGAGACCATTTTACTAACTACTTGTTTCTTTCCAAGCTACAGTGCCGAGTGAAGTATGTCTAAGCCCTCTGTTCCCTCTTGCGCAGAAGATTTGTAGTAATCATCGCTGAAGACATGTGCTGCATGGACATACTACAACCTTATCACAACCTCTGCAATGTTTTCTGTCTGCACATCTTATCTACATTGCTCAGGGAGGTAGGCTGCTAGTGCTATTATAAATCAGGGTAAAAAAGCAAACACATCAAAACGTCTCGGCCTTCCGGTGTTTTCTTTGGGGTTTCTGTTATTGTGATTTTCAACAGAGGCTAGAGAGGATTCACATCTATATTTGGATCTTCAGGATGCTCTTATAAATTTTTGTAGTACAGCACAAAGCACAATTTTCCACTAGACCATGTGATGGAATGGAGAGGTGTCCAGAATATATTGTGACATCAGGGAGACATAACTGTCTGAATAGAGACAGAATGATACATGACAATGTGAACACTTAAGACCCATTAGGCACTGTAAGCACTGGTCCTCTTGTCACCATTTGTGCTGAATTATGTGTACACACACACACACACACACACACACACACACACACACACACACACACACACACACACACACACACACACACACACACAATATATATATATATATATAAACCACATATACACTGCTGCTACAAAAAGGTTGAGGCTGATATTCAAAAAAGAAAAAGAAAAAAGTTAACATGTAAATTATTCCTGCAATGAAAAAGCTGCATTTTCAGGACCAATTTCAACAATTTTCTGTGAAGATTTTTTTTTTAAAATGTTGCAAACAGTTATGCTGCTTAATGTTTTTCAATGATTTTTCAAAACCATGATATTTTTTTTCTGGATTGTTTAATGAATAAAACGTTTAAAATATCAGCATTTATTTTTTAAATATTTGTAATGTTTATTTACTGTCTTTTTTAATAATTTAATGCATCCTTGCTAAATAATAAAAGTATTTATTGAATGCTAGTCTATGCCGGGCATAAACAATTTGCAAATACTGTAAATGTGTGCAAATACAAAATAAAGCAAATATTTTAAACTGTGTTATCAATTGGGAATCAAATGCCAGTAGCGATGTAGGGGATGTTGAGAGGACTTGTTTACTTTTTCATTGTCAGTCCTGTTTGAGTGGAGTTTTCATGCTAGAGTTCCCATACCCACACAAGGGCCATCAGTGGCCACAAGACCAAGTGACTTTCTGTTCTTTTGGCTGTTATTTTCTCAAAGGACTCTGTCAGAGTCTCGCTTCAGGACTTTATTCCTAATCTTTGTATCTATTGCTCAAGCTCAGTGTAGCTAGATCAGGGACGATAAATGTGTATTAACATGGTGAGAATCTCATCGTGAGGAAGAGTTTGTAGAAAAGCCTGCTGTGCAACTCTCTGTGCAACTCTGTTTTAGAGTTAAAGAATGAAGTTCAGTTTGTGACCATTATTTATCCTGAACTAACAATGGTTATTTTTTTATATAATTGATTTGATTTGATTTGATTGACTACTTTATTATCCCCATGGGGAAATTGTTTGTTGCCTGTGTTTCAACATGTGCACACACAAAGAACCAACAATATACATTATTATACAAACCCCACAAAAAAAAACAAAAAAACCCCTCCCCGAATCACTGAGACCCGCTCAGTAAACACCCACACTACCTATAATTTAAGAATTTTATTGCCTGTGAAGGATTTCCCCCCCCTATTTTTCACTGGCATCCTAAATCTCCGACCCAATGGCAATCTCTCAAAAGTATTAAACAGAGGGTGCCTATAATTAAACAATATCACGCAACCAATGCTACATTGTATACATGATATTGCAGGCTACCTTGTCATACCTATCAGTTATCGGTAAGTCCCTCCCCTCGAACGCAGATGAGCCAATGGCAGTTAGTTGCATGGGGACCAGAACTTTCAAACCATTTGCATGGGGACCAGAACAGGTTTCAGGACCATAGAGAAACATTGGAAGATCCAAAGCTCTCATTGGTTTAATGATGTTAAAGCTACAAAAAAAAAAAAGAAAATGGTAAATCGATGTGCCTGGGGTACTTGTAACACTGAGTATGAATCACTGTACTGTGCGTTCACCAGCGCGTTTCAAAGATTTGCTCGAACGGACCAATTATCTGCACATTAGGACCGGTTTATTTATCAATGATGTGGGCGCAGTAACCTGGTTCCCTAAGGATTCAACCCCAATCCCAATGAAGACAAAAATGTTAATATTCTGGTTGTCATATTCTCATTAAATTACAATTAAAGTTGTCCATGAGTCCATGCTAACGTACAAACCTAAATAGCTAACTGTTCTCACACCATGTAAAGTGTAGGTCAAAAACACATAAATGAAGGTCTACATTTCAGTGCCTCTCCATATTAAAATGGTTAAATTTATGCGGACGTGCAGTACATGCACAGTGTTGATCCTGGATGTTGTCACCTGCGATCGTGACGACCGTAACATGAAGCTTCTCCCTCTTGCATTGTGATCTGTAAACCCTCGCTTCCAAATTAATCTTGGTACTCACCATATTCATATTTGATACATCCCTCCATGGCATAGGGGAGAGCGGGGCAACGCTTTTTGACTTTCTTAGTTTGTGTTAACCAGCGCAGTCTCATCCCAAGAAGTCATATACTGACGTCTTGGGACGTCTTTTGACCATACGTCAATATCCGCCTTTTTAGGGTACCCTTAAACGTCGGTTAGATGACGTTATCGGATCCTAACTCTACCCCAGACCTAAACCTACCCCTAAACCTACCCATCACCTAACTGACGTTAAAGGTAAAGCGTCAGTTGTATGACGTCCCAGGATCGTCATATAACCGACGTTTAAGGGTACCCTAAAAAGGCGGATATTGACGTATGGTCAAAAGACGTCCCAAGACGTCAATATATGACTTATTGGGATGAGACTGTGTTATGTTAACCTACTTATGGTTCAGAGTATTTATTTTTTCCCACATAAATTTCCCACATGTCTAGTACAATTATCTGTTTTTTTTTTCATTAATACAGTGTATTTTTCTTTCTTGGTATATCTGAAAGAATGGAAGTGGAATGTGACAACATTACATAACATGTGAGGGGCACATTAACATGACCATATGACAGCTTAACATGTTATCTTATCTGAAGACAAACTAAAATATGTTCTCAATAAAATACAATTATTAACTTTTTCGTATTAAAAATAAGGCAACACAGGCTCATTGCACACTAAACGTGCAGATCATGTCTATATTGGGTCGGTCCATGACCAATTCTGGACATCTATTCTTGTGTAACCGCCACCTAGTGCAACGCCTAGCTCACGGGTTCGATTCCCAGGGAAAGCGGGAATGTAAATGTGTAATGCAATGTAAGTCACTGTGGATAAAAGCGTTTGCCAAATACATGGTACAGAAAATATCCTTTAAAAATATCCTCTACCCTTTTGAAACATGGCATTACTAAATTTGATGTTGAAAAGACGTCCACAAACGACCACATTTGGTCCCACCGACTTCAATATTAGACGTGCAAAAGACGTCGCCTGGCGTTACAAAACAACCCCTTCAGTGGACCGAAATTGGACGTCCAAAAATTACATAGAAAAGACGTCATCATGACGTCACATTGCGCAGTGGGTGTGGCAACATTTTTTGTAAAACGCAAAATACGTACCAATACGCACATACCACTGCAGTTTTTTTAAGAAATGGACACTATGGCAGTAAAACAGCAAGCACTTTTAATCGTTTTCACACACAATTATTATAACGGGCAGATATGGGTTATGGATTAGATATGGATATTAATCCTTGCACAATTATGTTATGACCTCAAACAGTGCGTGATTTTCAAAAGAATATATTTTCTCCCTGAGTTTGCATACCTTGACCAGCTCCATATCTTCCATTTTACTGATGCGTTAGGCTTGTGCTTGCTCAGTAGCTCAGTTGGTACAGAATTGTTCTTATGACATGAAGAGTTCAGGTACGAATCCCGTGAAAGACAAGTCATGATAAAAGAGCTCAGAGTTCAAAATTAGACTAAAATTTAAAAAATGTAAAAACGTCTTAACAAATTTGTTAACAGGTTTTATATCTATATAAGGGTACGTTATTTTAAACCATAATGGAGCATTAATCTTTTAGCCCACTCACTGGACATTTCAATTCAGAACTGCAGTGATAAGTACAAACACCAACGTAATTTAAAGTTGCCATATTCACTTTAATCTGTTCCGGAAAAAAACTAAACACTTTTTTTAGTTTGACAACGAACACACTGCAAATGCAGCTATGCAGCATAATTCAAAACATAATAACAATTGACTTTCAACATTGACAATAATAATTTCAACATTGACTTTATTCTTTATTCACTTTTTTTCTCAAGATTTCTCAAAATAATTAATACAAGTATAGAATTGAATAGTATAGTTGTAATGCAGTGTTACAACGTTCCCCACCTGCACACCTGGCTGGGATTTAAACCCGGCTAGTGTCTTCTGCTAGTCAGCGAAGCATTTAAAGAACTATCTGTTAAATAACAGACTGATTGAAGATTAACATAATATAAGATTTGTCTAATTTTAAATAAACAAAAAATAGACATGAAAAATTAACATAAGAAATTTACTTTTGCTATGGTTAAATAAATGTGTAGCGATATCTTCCAAAGATTTCAGAATTTTGGCACAATTTTTATCTATATAGTGTTGATATGGCACTAATAAATACACTAAGTTTCGTCATGTGCGGAACTATTTAAAACAAGTGTGTTTTCAACTAGCCCTGAGTTAGGTTGTGTCCCGCTCACCCCTATTTAATTCCATTTGAATGAGGTGGTCCTTCTGTGTCCAAAATTGATCAAAAACATCTTGGGACAAGGTTTTCACACTGCCAGCTGTCATTGTAAGACATTTATCAAACATTTGTTTGTCCTAGGTAGCAACAGTAATTAAGGGGGCGGGGCTTACCGATGCATTGCTAAATAGATCTGCAATTTTGAACACACAGTTGAGTGATTAATTTAGTGACTTTTAAATGCAGTCACTAGCTTTTATGATTAGTGTTTATCAGGGACAGACTGGGACAAAAAAACAGCCCTGGACTTTGACTAGGCCTGGCCCAAAGTAAGCGGCGCGCGGAAACTCGACAACAAGAACAATAACGCCTGCCGTCTGGCATGAGTGTCACAACTTTAATTGTGGCTCATGATACCATACCATCCAAATTATAGCTAACAGCATATTATACAATCTATTCCATGCTGTCTTAAAATGAATGTATTACTTAATAATCTTAATTAATTTATGCAGTAATTAATCTTAGCTACTGCACAAATAATAATACCACATCTAAATGAAAATACACCATTACAAATGTAACTTCAAAATCTTCAAAGTTTGTAAGCATCAACTGTAACGTTACCAACATTTTTAAAAGTAAAAGCACAACATATTTCTTAATATAGCTACTGCATGTGGTATTTTACAGCTAAAATGTTGAAGTTTAGCTGTTTTAACTACTGTAATCATTAAAAATGTAGCACGCTGAATATCACTTCCTAACATCATTCCTTGCAAAGTAATTTCTGATTAATTCGGTTCGGGAGTAGTAGAGATAAAAGCCGGTCCGCACTGACAATTGATTGGCTGGGTCCTTACATGCGCTTCGTGAAGCACACGCGCGCGCACACACACACACACAACCACTCACACACACACACACACACACACACACACACACACACACACACACACACACACACACACACACACACACAACACACACGTGCACACGCAAACACACACACACTCGCAAGGTCTCTCGCTCGATCCCTCTCTCTGCCGTGCGTGCGCTATGCATGCGCGCTCTTGCTCGCTCTAGATTCCGGGAAATTGTAACTAATTTGCGGGACTCAGGGAGCCGCTATCAATATGCGGGAGACTCCCGGAATTTCCGGAAGACTTGGGATGTCTGTGACTGCGTGTGTGGCAGGTGGTGGGCCGGCCCGCCGGCCGTCCTGGAGTACTGGCCGTTCTGTGATTCTCCAGATCACACAGATGGCCAGTCCGCCCCTGGGGTCTCATTTATAAAACTGTGCGTAGAATCCTTACTAAAAGTGTACGTGCGTCCGAAAGCCAAAAATGGCGTACGCAAACAAATATTCTGACTTATAAAACCGTGCGTACGCCAGAACCTGCGCAGAATTCACTTTATAAATCCCAGTCAGCGGAAGATTATGCGCACAAGCGTCTCCTCCCCGAAATAACCATATTTGGAGCTTACAACGCCTAGTTTTACTATGCATATCCTCATCTGCATATCATTTGCATATGATTATTCATCCACGTGATAACATGTTTAACGGTACAAGACATTTGGAAAATATTAAATACGGATGTGCCGTCACATTATTAGTTACATTAATAAAAACTTATTTAGTAGCCTATATCCTTGTTTTTGAATAAATAAATAAAATAGCCTACATTTCATCTTTTTTTCACTGGCCAAAGAATATTTTTAATTGAGTTATATTTTTTATGGAAACAGATATACCTTGTTGTGCATTATTTGCACGGAACTATTTTCTCAGACATGAAGCAATTAATCTCTGTAGTTAAAACATTAAAACACTGCATTCCAGAGGAAAAGTGTTTGAAAAAGATTGCATCCACAACAAATATTTCTATTTATTGAATATATATTTTTTTTGTAACTTCTCAGTAATGATTTCATGTAATTTAAGTGTCTAACTCCATTAATCAGAATGGCATATTTAATCTAAATGTTTATATCAGAAGTAAAACATAGTTTAAATCATTCCTTTATGTATTTAAACTATTATTGTGAACATATCACAGAACACTGTATTTATGATTATAATGAAGATGTACGGTTTTAGATAGGCTGCGTCAGTTTCACTAAACGACCCAACGCGCTCGCTGGCGCGGACATTTAAAAAGGGATGGATGTTTGCTTCATGTGATAGGCTTGGTGAGTGAAATTATATTTGTATTATCTTTCTGTATACTGTATGTTTAATCTTCTTAAGATTTCGGTCTAAAAGTGACCAAAAAGACATTTTGCTTCAGCTCACCATCGGTGTCGCCAAACTGCTCCGTCTCCAAAACGTGCGTACGCACGGCTCAAAGTTTGCTTAAAGGTCCGCACATTTTCCCGTCAAGTTTGTTTTTTATAGATCACAACCTTTGCGTGGAAACTGGCGTACGTACGTTTCCAGCCCCGTTTTGTGCATACGCACGCTTTATAAATGAGACCCCAGGTGTTTATGAACAAATTAGTTCAATGACTAAATGATTCTCAGTGAATTATTGAATTAAGTCTGGCCCCACCTACTGGCATAACAATGGAACTTGCAGAAAGATCATCTACTACTCCCTACTACTAGAAAATCCCTACTACTAATGCACAAACGTCATGTTGTATAATATTGTTGTATAATATATTATACAACTAGAAAGGTTAAATTAATATAACCCAAACATGGATTAATAAACATGGTTAAATATTTTTTCATTATATTATTTAGCCTAAATTCCTGTATTAGACAACTATATTCATTAAAATTTGCATGATGAATTAAACTTTGCATGTACGGAGGACTGAAGACACAAAGTAATCGTCCACATGAATTGAAATACCTCCTGGGGCCACTGTGCACAGTTAAGATCTTGCCGTGTCAGTCGATAAAATGTTTTTATTTACAATGACCCAACATAAATAATTATTGAAAAAAAAAATATATATATATATATATATATATATATATATATATATATATATATATATATATATATATATATATATATGTATATCAATACAAAAGTCTGCTGCTCAATGAAATCCAATTTTACAACCTTGGCCCAGAACAACAGGATTCATTTTCCACCTATTTCAGATATTATTTCCCCGCGATGATCACTGCTTTATGCGAATTTATAAGTTCATTACAACTGCCTATAAATGGGCACTCTGCGTGGAAATGATCACGTGATTTTTGCATTAATTAGGGAGCAGAGATAAGTTGTAAGATATTTCCTAAAAGGCAGTGTGAGCTGGTATAAACAGTAGGGTTTTGTTTTTTACATGCTCTTGCAATAATATGCAAATCAAAGCATTCTGACTGCTCTCTCAGTTTTTTTTTTTTTGGATTAAGAATAATCCTCTTCTTGTGTGGTTAATCATTAGTAAATAGTCTTGAGTTTTTTGTTTGTTAAATTAACTATTGGCCACGACCCATGCAGAACCTTTAGCAAAGTTCACTTCAGCAGAATAGCTGAATTTTCTTTCTTTCTCTGATATTGCAATAGCCCAAAAAATATTCTGGTGAATTGTTGCCGCACATCCCCCCTTTACCTGTCAAGTCAACTATTGGATCCCATTCATTTAAGAAGAGCAATTATTTGTGTGTTGTTATCTTTATTATTTGTTTTGTTTTCTTTCTGAATTTTAAAATGCACTTAAAATCTCTCCTCCAGATCTCAGCATTCAGTCAACATCACATTGGCGTAGGAGCTATTCTGCCTTTCTGCATTTGGAAATTACCCTCCACAGCAACATTCATATGAAGGGTGCAGTGGGGATTGTGCATCGCAATGCAACGGCAGGCAGGAAAAATAGCGCAACCATTTTTGTCTCCCACGTGAACGTATTAATTTGTAGCCTGGACTGCTTCTCTCTTCCTCTGCCGGTGGCCCCTGGGTTTAGCAGAACTGGAGCCTCATCCCAGCCGCTGTGCACCTGATTCCTCTTCCTCTCCCCAAAGACCCCAGCGCCGTCCCCCATTTGTCATTGGTAAGCATGCCGACAAGCCATGCTTCACTCGATGGGGGGAAGGGGACCTGAAGCGAGCAAAACAAAGGGACAACAAAATCAGCATAATTCCTCTCAAAATGAAAACACATTCTTCACGAAGGGGGGTAAAATAATGCAATTATCATAGCAAAGAACGTCAGTGGCAGGATGATGAATATTGGGACATGGACATGGAATGTGACACTGTTCCTTAAAAAAAAAAAAAAAAACTGCTTTACACAAAAAGATAAAGGGGAGCATTTATAACTAAGGGCTTCCACCTCTCTTGAAAGCAGCATTTGAAAACATTGCGGCTTTTGTAGAGAAATACAGAACTTTACATTTGCAGAAATTTTGCGAAGATCTGTTGATGAAATCACAGAAAAGAGAGCAAGTGGAGGAGAGATTGCTGAGCGTGCAATCAAACTTTAGTGACAAATGATTACTCACTGTCATTACGCTTCCTTTGACTGCTCTGGTGTGTTATCCCCCTTGTGAAGAGCAGTCGATGGTTTTTCCTAAGTGTTTTTAAATACCCACGCTTAATAACCTTGATGATGAATGGGTGGACTTACATATGGTGGAGGCGGGGTGGAGGGAAGCCTGATGAAATTACAATGCGAGCTGATTGATCTATGCAGAGCTGGCGTGCTGCCGGGGAACAGGTTAAACTGATGAATGGAGATTTGTGTCAGAGGCCAATGTGGAGATTGTCAGGAGACCTGACCTTCACAACCATTCCAGAGTCTCTGCATGGGCCCAGATCCACAGCACTCAACCAAAACCGTCCATCATTTCCAGGATAAAATCTGTCTTCGCCGGGGAAAATGGGAGAGGGACTCTGTACAACACACTTGCATGAATATGCGTGTTTTGGCTTAGCTGTAATGATTTACAGCACCATTGAGGTGTGGATGTATGATAATTCCCTGCACATCCTGAAAGAAATGACAGTACTAGCAACCTAAATGAGAAGCTTTCACAGAGGAGTGAACTGCTTAATGTTGTTGAGCTGCTAGTTGTCATGACAATATCTAATCAGCACTGAAACATTGTAACCGATAAGGAAGGGAGAATTCCAATACATTTCATATCACATCTTTTTAAATTACATATAAATTAGATCATTTCTCTGCAGGCTACACTGTAAAAAATATTTTAGCAATTTAGTTATTTCAACTTATTTTTTTAACTAGATTGTCCAGACAACAAGAAATTTTAAGTTTTATTGTCCTCAACTTATTGAAATAAGTTAGTTAAACTAAAAAAAAAACCATGCAAAAAGATAACTCAAAATAATGAGTTAACTTTTTTTACAGTGTATACTGATGTCATCTTTCGTCAACAATCAGAAACATTTTTTTTTAAGAGGTAAATGTGAGCATCAATCGAGTGAACTACACATGGTTATGGAAGTGTCTGCCTTAAACACACATGCACAACGTCACACACTCTTAATAATCATGTACTGCTATTTTTAATAGATGTATAGGATGGAGCAGCAGGGGTTCAGTGCTGGAGATCTCATTGTGCCCATCATGCAAATGTAACCTTTGAACCGTCAAAATAGTTTCACTAATGCTCAAACCATCCCCTCCAGACCCTCCCTCACCTCCACCTAACAGCTTCTGAGCATCAATCTCTCAATGACATACTCTAACACTGTAATCTTTTGCTATATGTGTCAGGTACTATTGCTCCAAAGATTTGTGTACAGAAATTGTGGTTAACATTACCTGAGCAAAATTTGAAGGGATAGTTAACCCATGTTATTTGTAACTCACCCTCATCTTGTTCCAAACCTGTATGCGTTTCTTTCTTCTTCTGTTAAAGGGCACCTATTATGCCCCTTTACACAAGATGTAAAATAAATCTCCGATGTCCCCAGAGTGAGTATGTGAAGTTTTAGCTCAAAATACCAATCAAAAACACGGCATTATAAAGTGTATCCCTTTAAATGCAAATGAGCTGCTGGTACAGAGGGCGGAGCCTCATGAGCTCCTGCTCAGAGCCATCTCACTGAATCTCATCTCACTGAATGATAATATCAAAAAATAAACGATCAGTAGCGGTGTTTATTTCGACACGAAGTCGGACAATAATGCCCACAGAGGCAGAGAATATATGCTGCATTGAGATAGAACAGGTTTACTTCAGTTTAATTACGGTTATAAATTATTTGTCATCTGCTTTTATTCACTATTAATACAAGCCTGCAGTAGTGGACCCCGTCCGAATGATGGCCAAAAATGTACTGATGAGCTTTATGAAGTTTATTGTACATCACACAAAAGATGAAGTGTCAGTTTTACTCCAGAAAATTACCTTAAGAGCTAAATAAACACATTACATGAAGTGTGCTTAAAAGTCTTATCCATAACCCCCTCCCCCCCCTTTCTTTATCATCAACATACACAGCGAATTACACATAAACACGTGTTACAACTAATAATAATAATAATAATACATTTAATTTATAGGCGCATTCCATGGCATTCAAGGACACCTTACAAAATCCCTAAAGTAATCACATTAAACTATAAAACCAGTACAGCAACAAACATTAAATCACATAAAAGCCTGCCTAAACAGATACGTTTTAAGACAAGATTCAAAGACCGAAAGTCTAGACCTGTTGCGAACTACTACAGGAAGTGAGTTCCATAAATGGGGAGCCGCATAACCAAAAGCTTGTGACCCCATAGAAGTGGGGAGCTGCATAACCAAAAGCTTGTGACCCCATAGAAGTGGGGAGCTGCATAACCAAAAGCTTGTGACCCCATATAAGTCGTCCGAGTGCGTGGAGGAACAGGTGTAAGTGCAGATACCAATCTTAAAATGCTTGAAGGAGTATGTATATGAACAAGATCTAAAAGATATGAAGGAGCCAAGTTGTTAAGTGCTTTGTAAGTTAAAGGGTACCTATTATGGCATTTAAAATGTTCCTAATATTGTTCTGGGAGTCCCCAACAACAGCTTTACAAGCATGCAATGACAAAAAAACACTTTTGTTGTCTTATAATATGCATTTATTTTTACCTGATTTGCTCACCGACTCCCATATGAATCGTTTAGCGAGTCATTTTTTCAAACCCCGCCTTTGCGTGACGCTAATCTGTTTGCGTTAGCCCAGTTTGCGTTAGCCCAACGCATAAACATATTGATAATGCAGTACTAAGAGGTAACGTTATAGCTATATTCTTTATGACAACTCCATTAACAACGACAAACACTTCACATATTTCAATACAATTGACATTCAAGACTGTGCGTACACAACACACACACATAATTATTGAGCATGATACATAAAACATAAAAGCAGCAATTAATATTAATAATACTTACAGGTTGTGATTCGGAGAAGAAGGCTGATCCAAATAAACTCGGTACTGAACATTCCTTCAGTAACGTTATCAGTCGGCTCGCAAATCCATACTTATAGCATTTAGGTTTGTGAAGCATTCATCTTCAAAATGACGCGAACACAGAACAAGGCTATACTTCTGTGGTATAGTTGTATATATGAACTGTAGCCACTTAGTCTTCAAATGCTCCTCACTGGGCAGATGAAAAAAGTTTGCTTTTGCGTCGCACTTCAAAACACAGCGTCTCGTCGACATGATGTTAGTTTTCCCTGGCGTCTCCGACAGGGTTGCCAGGTCTGCTCAACAAAACCAGCCCAATTGCTCATCAAAACTAACCCAATCACGGCCAAAAATAGTGAAATAGCGTTCCCGGTGTTTCCCCAATAACAATTATGTTCCAGTGGGTAAAACAATCGCGTCAACCCGTGCACTACACAAACAACCCGCGGAAACAGTACAGGCATATACGGACCTGGCAACACATGGTCTCCGAACGCAATAAGTGGGCGTATCTTGACAAAAGAAAAGCATCGTTCGTCGAACGATTCATATCAGCGACTCAGAGTCGACTCTTACTTTTGAGAGACAATAACTTTGTATACGGTGAACTTTCATGTTTAAAACTTTGCAGGATGTTTTCGTTCACTTAGATCTATGTTACACACTACATGAAGGGCAATTTTCAAAAATCCATAATAGGTACCCTTTAAAAGTGAAATTTTAAAATTTACACAGAATTTAACTTGGAGCCAATGCAAATTTTTTTAAATGAGAAATATGTTCAGAAATGGATGTTTTGGTAATGACTCGAGCTGCAGCATTTTGTAGCAACTGTAATTTATGAAGAGATTTGGAAGGAATCCCCTAAAACAAAGCATTACAATAGTCAATTTGTGATGTTATAAGATCATGCACAAGCGTAGCAGTACTCTTCAGTGAAAGGACAGGACACAGACGATTTATATTCCTAATATGAAAGAATGTAGAACAGGTAAAACTGTTAATATGAGCTTCAAAAGACAGAGTTCTGTCAAGAATGACACCCAAACTTTTAACCTGATTAGAAAGAAGAACAGAGCAATTATCTATTACCACAGAATAAATATTTGACTTATTAATACAATAGAAATTCTTCTCGTTGTCTCAAAAAATGCAATAACTGTTAAATTTTAGAAAATTACTTGGAAACCAGTTTTTTTAATTCACTTAAACACCAAGACCAGAAGAGGGAAATTTAGAAGAAGTTTTAGGTTTTGAATAAATGATGCCAATTGGTAAAAGATAAATAATAAACAAAAGAGGTCCTAAGACAGAACCCTGGCGCACACCAGTGACAAAGGTGGGTTTTGATTTAAACTGTTTAAGTTGTACAAATTGAATGCGGTCCGTGAAATATGAACGAAACCAGCTTAAAGCCATACCATTGCAATGGATTCCAGCCTGCTCAAGAGTATAGAATGTGAAATGGTATCAAATGCTGCACTAAAATCAAGAAGTACTGTATAAGTATTTATAAAAGACCAGCATCAGCAGCTAGTAATAGATCATTTGAAATATTTACAAGTGCAGTTTCAACACTGTGATGAGAACGAAACCCTGATTGAAACTGCTCATATAAACTATTACAAGAAAGATGTTCACGGAGCTGGATAGCAACATTTTATTTTCTAGGATTTTTGACAGAAACGGCAGATTCGAAATGGGATGAAAATTTTCAAAATTCATTCAGTCTGTCCCAGGTTTCATAAGAAAAGGAGTCATAACAGCAGTCTTAAGTGCAGTAGGGACAGTACCAGAAAGAAGGGAATTATGCATGATATCAGTCATTAAAGAGGAAAGAAATGGTGAACCAGCTTTAACCAAGTTAGTCGGTATTGGGTCCAGTTGACACATGACAGATTTAGATTTTTGTACAATTAAACAAATTTCATCAACTGTTCGATTTTTAAAAGTATAACATGAAGATAACGGAGATGGCACGAAGCTAGACTGAAGTATGTTACAATCAGGGTTTGGTGAAACCAATTCCTGGTGAATATGTTACATTTTCTTATTAAAAAAGAGCATGAATGCTTCACTCAATTCTGTAGAGTCTATATGCCAGTTAAGCAATCAGGTGGCTTTAAAAAAATGTTTTAAGAGAAAACCACAGAGAAAAGAGATTTTGTGTTTTCCAAACCAGATCCAACTAAACCAGCATAATAATCTGATTTCTCTCTGGAAAGTGCAGACTTATTAACTTGCATGTGGTCAGCATACAAATCTGTATAAACTACATGTCCAGTCTTGGAATATAATCGTTCTAATCGACGACCCTTGACTGACTAAGTTCCGATGTAAACCAGGGTTCAGAGTTGACAAACGAAACAGTCCTGGTTTTCAGTGGGGCACAAACGTCAAGGATCATTTGAAGATTTTCATTGTAATGCTGGACTAAATCATCAAGATTCCATGAATAGTCTTTATAGGAAGTGTGGACAAACATTCTCCAAGAATCGAGGCATCAATGTTCTTAATATTTTCACGCTATCGGTCCTGATTTGTTGTCTATCATCAACAAATGTCTTTACACCGGAGTCGTCCCCAACAGCCTGAAACATGCGTCGGTTTTGCCTCGACTTAAAAAATCTAATCTGGATTCGAAAATACTGAGTAATTTCCGCCCAATCTCAAATTTACCCTTTATCTCAAAAATTCTAGAAAAAGTGGTTTTGAGTCAACTCCAGTCTTTCTTGAATGATAGTCATATTTATGAGAAATTTCAATCTGGTTTTAAACATCGTCACAGTACTGAAACTGCACTTTTAAGAGTCACGAATGATATATTGCTTACCACCGATACCGGCCAATCTGCGGCTTTGGTCTTGTTAGATCTTAGCTCTGCTTTTGACCTGGTCGATCACAATATTCTCATTTCTCGTCTTGAAGCGTGTATGGGTTTCCGGGGTGCGGTGCTAGAATGGTTCCGCTCATATCTAACTAATAGGAGTTATTCAGTTCGTATCGGGCAACAGTGTTCGTCCGAAATGAAATTGGGGTCTGGCGTTCCTCAGGGTTCTATTCTTGGCCCGGAACTGTTTAAACTATATATGTTCCCTCTGGGTTCTATTTTATCTAGACATGGGGTTTCTTTCCACATGTATGCCGATGACACTCAAATTTACTTGCCTTTGAAGTGTGATGACAAGTTAGCTTTAAAGCCAATTTTAGACTGCCTGGACGAACTAAAACTCTGGCTTGCTAGTAACTTCTTGAGTCTTAACGAGAGCAAAACTGAAATTATCTTGTTTGGCTCCAACGATCGTTGTACTCATGACTTTGATCTCCATTCGTTGTTACCTTACAGTACCTCCTGTGTTCGGAATCTGGGGGTCTGGCTTGATAACAACTTTAAATATGATAAGCAGATAAGTGCTGTGGTTAAGTCCTGTTTTTATCATCTTCGTCTCTTAGCTAAGGTTAAGCCCTTCTTGTCTGCAAAGAACTTTGAGATTGCTATGCATGCATTTGTAACATCCAGATTGGACTATTGTAACTCCTTATATATTGGTGCCCCTCAGAAATGCATCACTCGCTTACAATTAGTCCAAAATGCAGCAGCCCGCCTTCTATCAGGGAAGCGTAAATTTGAACACATTACACCCATCTTGATCTCGCTTCATTGGCTACCGGTTAAATTTAGAATTGATTTTAAAGTTTTGTTATTTGTTTTTAAGTCACTGCAGAACCAGTCCCCACAGTACTTATCTGAACTACTACATCCGCCCACACAGTCTAGATCACTCAGATCGGGGGACTCTAATTTACTACTTGTCCCTCGCACTAGACTAAAAAATAGGGGTGATCGCGCTTTTGCAGCCATTGGACCTAAGCTATGGAATAGCCTACCGGCTTACATTAGATCTGCTCCAACTTTGTCCATTTTTAAATCTACTTTGAAAACGCATTTTTTCTCAATAGCTTTTAGTATATCTTGACATGTGTGTTTTATGTTTATATTTTTATTTGTTTTGTTTGTCTTTTCGGCCTTGTTAAGCACTTTGGTCAACGCCAGTTGTTTTAAATGTGCTATACAAATAAAATTGTATTGTATTGTATTGTATTAATATTACGAAATGTAATAGTGCGACTAAAATTAGGCTTAAACACAGATACAAAGACATTGAAAGTGGTCAGACAGTGATAAGTCAGAAGTAGAGCAATGACCAGGAATCACACCTGAACAGCAGACCAGAGT
The DNA here is from genome assembly GCA_036326025.1 of Chrosomus eos. Lineage (NCBI taxonomy): Eukaryota > Metazoa > Chordata > Actinopteri > Cypriniformes > Leuciscidae > Chrosomus > Chrosomus eos. Next base: position 31,247,477 of record CM070818.1, read on the forward strand.
ATGACCTTTTGAGTGAGTTGGGACATTGATAAATTGCTGTAGTCCAAAACTATCTAGGCATGATAAAAACTCCTTTGAACATACATTATCTGTGTTGTCCACATGGATATTAAAATTTTTCCTTATATAGAACTGCAAGCCACCCGCCCCGACCAACAGTACATGGTTTAGAGATAAAAGCATATCCAGGAGGAACAGAATGGTTAAAATGGAAAAAGTCATTACTTCGTTGCCAAGTCTCAGTTAGACAGAGAAAATCAAACTTACGATCAAGCAGCAGATAATTCGCAAAAGGACCTTTATTGGAGATAGATAAAATATTCCATAGTCCAAATTAAAGATTGTTCTTACTGTTGTTAGAGGTAGTCGCCTTGGTTACCTTGGCTAACACACTGTGATAAGCAGTCCGAATATGTTTCCTTGGAGGACGAGGGTTCATAGACCAAATGGATGGAATTGCACTCGAAGAGACAACTTTAAAACTCCGGCGAGATCCACGATGAACATGTTTACGGCGTGGTATAAAAGCAATATCCTGACGTGGGTGTCCAGGCAGGTGAATAAAACACAGGTAAACACAATTAACTAAGCAGATAATCTAAAAACTAAAATCGTTAAATCTTCCTCAGAGCAGCGGCTGCTAACTGCGCTAGCGTTCGCCCCAAAGGATGTTGATGCATGATGCAAGTAACATTAAACAAATATATACACACCTTTTCAGGGGGTGTTTAATAAACTGGTAAACTTTATATAAAATGACTCAGATGAACTGTAATAAAGTGCGCACTGTCCCTTGCATTACTGCCATGATCAGTAACGTTAGGCCTATCACTCCAGAGACACTGGATAACGAACAGTTCTGTTCTGATCCATCCGCGAGTAACGTACTCGGTTACTAACGTAACCTCGGTTCTCTCTAGAGAGGGAACGAGTACTGCGTAATATCTTACGCTATGGGAAACACTCTTTCCTCGAGATATTGAAGCCAAAAATTATCCTTAATTTTTTTAATCATGCAAAACGCTTTTGCAGCAGCAAGCAGACAAGGGCGAAACAGCTCGCGCGCCCATTGGCTGCCTCGCTGGAAAAGCTGCAGCCTATCGAGTGAAGGCACTGCGTGACGTAATGACGAATGAAGACGCTTCGCGCTCATTTCGTCATGTCCCGCCAGTATAGGCATGGTCTCGCCCTGTAAATACCCCTCGATAGCTGTATTTCTCTGATTTTGTACACCGAAGCGAACCAGAGCATAGTTCAAGCACGGCAAGATACGCAGTACTCGTTCCCTCTCTAGAGAGAACCGAGGTTACGTTAGTAACCGAGTACGTTCTCTTACGAGAGTATCTCTCGTACTGCGTAATATCTTACGCTATGGGGACCCCATACAAAACGCCGTGCGGACAGGGATCCAACACCAGAGTCCCGGGGCCAAGCCCGGGGCACATCTAGTGCATAATCACCATAACTCACATAGAGTAGAGGAGGAGAGGCTAGAAGCATCACTCCTTCATAAAAGTCCCGTAGGGGTACCGACCCGTAAGGGCAACATAGCCGCATTGGCGGCCGATAAGCCCGAAGTTCAGACCGCCAAAAGCTTAGCTTGTAAGGCGGGCACCTCCAGGTTATAGTACTTGATAAATGTCGACGGCGAGGCCCAGCCCGCAGCCGTACAGATATCCTGCAGGGAGACCCCGCTATACCATGCCCACGTCGAGGCCACGCCTCTTGTGGAGTGCGCTTTGACACCCAATGGGCACCGCAGGCCCTTGGAAGTGTAAGCCAGCGCAATGGCATCCACTATCCATCTGGATAGGCTCTGTTTTGAGGCGGCGAGTCCCTTAGAACGGCCGCCAAACAAAACGAAAAGCTGCTCGGTCTGCCTGAACTCAGGCGAGCGGGACACATAAGCCCTTAACGCCCTGACAGGGCAAAGGAGACTCGCGTCCCCCTCCTCATCGAGAACCGGAAGGGCTGACAGGGAAATTACCTGGGCCCTAAACGGTGTATTGAGGGATTTCGGCACGTAGCCGTGCCTCGGTTTGAGTACGACCTTTGAGTCGTTAGGCCCAAACTCCAGACAAGACGCGCTTACAGAAAGCGCCTGTAAGTCCCCTTCACGCTTCACTGAAGCGAGAGCCAATAGAAACACCGTCTTAAGGGACAGGTGCTTCATGTCCGACAGCTGGATCGGCTCAAACGGGGCGCCTTTCATGGCCTCCAAGACCGTGGAAAGGTCCCAAGCCGGGACTGAAGGGGGCCTGGGAGGGTTTAACCTCCGAGCTCCTCGTAGGAAACGCACGACTAAGTCGTTTTTCCCCAGTGACTGGCCAGACACCGGTTTAGCAAGCGGTGCTATGGCCGCCACGTAAACTTTGAGCGTGGATGGGGTCCTTCCCTTATCCATCAGCTCCTGAAGGAAGGCAAGCACTTCCTTAAACCCGCAGTCCAAAGGTGAAAAGCCACGGGCTCGACACCAAGTAGAGAACACCGACCATTTCGAGGCATAGAGCCGTCTGGTAGACGGAGCTCTAGCCTGCGCGATCGTGTTTAGCACTCCTTCCGGGAGGCTAGCGGGTACCCGTTGATGGCCCATGCGTGCAGGGACCACAGTTCCGGGCGAGGATGCCAAATCGAGCCCTCCGCCTGAGAGAGGAGATCTCTCCTCAACGGTACAGGCCACGGGGCAGTGCTGGCCATCCGCATCAGGACCGGAAACCAAGCCTGGTTCGTCCAGAGCGGAGCTACAAGCAGCACTGGGCATCCATTTTCCCTGATCCGTTCCAACACCTGAGGCAGGAGCGAGACAGGGGGAAAAGCATACAGGGGACCGCTGGGTCAAGCATGGGCCAGCGCGTCCCTGCTTTTCGAGAAGAATACTGGGCAGTGAGCGTTCTCGCGGGACGCGAACAGGTCCACCTGCGCTCTGCCAAACGTTTCCCACAGCAGCTGGACCGTCTGCGGATGCAGCGACCATTCTCCTGTCGGGACGTTGTCTCTGGACAGCTTGTCTGGACCCGTATTCAGGTGCCCAGGCACGTGCGCCGCTTTCAGAGAAAGGAGGTTGCGCTGGGCCCAGACCAAGAGGGGTTCCGCCAGCCTGCAAAGGCGTGTGGACCCGATGCCGCCCTGGCGATTTATGTACGCCACCACTGACATGTTGTCCGACCGGACCAATACGTGGTGGCCTATTATCTGGGGACAGAAGCGCCTTAGCGCTTTGTCGACTGCCATTAATTCCAAGCAGTTTATGTGAAGGAGCTTCTCCCGTACTGACCATAGGCCAGCTAGTGGTCTGCCCTCGAGCAGCGCTCCCCGCCCCGATGTGGAGGCGTCCGTAGACACCACCCTCACACCCGAGGCGATCCCCAGACTCACACCTGACTGATACCAGCCGGTCACTTTCCGCGGTTTTAGAGCTGAAACGCACTGAAGGTCGACCCTGAGGCGAAATAGACCCGCGGTCCACGCCCTGGGGGAACTCGTGCTTTTAGCCATAGCTGCAGTGGGCGCATGCGGAGCAGGCCCAACTGGAGTACGGAGGCTGCTGAGGCCATCAGACCCAGCATTTTCTGAAACCTTCTGAGTGGGACTATAGAGCCGTGGCGGAAGGATCTCGCGACGTGCTGAATATTTAATCCGCGCTCCGGTGACAGGCGTGCTGTCATGGATAGCGAGTCCAACACTGTTCCCAGAAGGAAATTCTCCGACTGGGGAGCAGTGAGCTTTTCGCCCAATTGACTGTAAGGCCCAGCTCCTCGAGATGCTCGAGTAATGCGGCCCTGTGTTCTATGAGCTCCGTTCGTGAACGAGCTAGAATCAGCCAATCGTCCAAGTAGTTCAAAACTCGCATGCCCCGAAGTCTCAGGGGGGGCGAGGGCCGCGTCCATGCACTACGTGAACGTACGGGGTGCTACTGACAGGCCGAACGGCAGGACTGTGTATTGATATGCCTGGCCCTCGAAGGCGAATCTCAAGAATCGCCTTTGATGGGACGCTATTTGTATTTGAAAATAGGCGTCTTTCAGATCTATTGACATGAACCAGTCTCCTTGGCGCACTTGCGCGAGGATTTTCCTGGTCGTAAGCATTCTGAACTGGCGCTTCCCGAGCGTTCTGTTCAGCAGTCGCAGATCTAGAATGGGTCTGAGCCCACCATCTTTTTCGGTACCAGAAAATATCTGCTGTATAAGCCCCCTTCGCCCTGAGATAGAGGTTCTATAGCCCCTTTTTCTCAGTAGTTTCGCTATCTCGGCTCGAAGTAGATGAAACACTTCGCTATACACCGTAGTTTCGACTCGCGCCGTATAACGGCGGGGGCGTCGAGCGAACTGTAGCGAACAGCCTCTAGTTATAGTGTTCAACACCCATTCTGATACCCCGGGAAGCCTTAACCACGCATCTGCGTGAATAGCTAGGGGTAGAATGAAATCTGGGCTCTGGCCGCGGCAGGACGGCGGCTCGAGAGCCCCTGTGTACTGGGAACACAGCACCGTGTTTACAGCGTTCGAGGCGGGGGGCGCGCTGATCACAGCGGGCAGCCTGGCCGCGCTCAGCTTCTCTATGGCGGGACGCGCAGAGAAAGCGAGCGGGGCGAATCCTGTGGGATTCGGCGCGTGTGAGGGAATGTGGGCACATTTACTAAATGCGGCACATTTTCTACACTGAGAATACTGTCAGCTTGCGCGACTAAATCACTGCTGTGTATACAGCGTGCGAGGCGCGCGCTGATCAAAGCCGGCAGCCTGGCCGCGCTCAGCTTCTCTGTGACGGGTTGTGCAGAGAAGACGAGCGGGGGTGAATCCCGTGAGATTCGGAGTGTCTGTGAGAAATGCGGGCGCGAGACAGCGGGCACATTTTCTGCACGGAGAATGCTCGGCTCGCGCCGACTGAATCAACGCTGTGTTCACAGCGTGCGAGGTGCGCGCTAATCACAGCGGGCAGCCTGGCCGCGCTCAGCTTCTCTGTGACGGGTTGTGCATAGAAAGCGAGCGGGGGTGAATCCCGTGGGATTCGGCGTGTCAGTGAGGAAATGCGGAACAGCGGGCACATTTACTGCACTGAGAACACTGTCGGCTCGCGCCGACTAAATGTGTGTTAGTTTCGTTTTTACAGAAACCAAGGGACACGCATCGTGTAGTGTAAGCGGGCATTGTATGGGCGCGTTCACCACATTTTTGCACAACCAACATGAGTTGGTTTTATTTGTGCTAGCCCTGCACCGTGGCGGGCTGTGTCTGGGTGTGGGAATGGGCACTGGGACGTGGGCATTCTTACAACACTCGTAACACCATCGGCCGTGGCCGGAACACCAGAAAATGCACTCTTTATTGGATTTATCTGGGTAGCCATAGAAACGGCTTTTGTGCGCAGGCAAGCGGGCTGAGACACCGGCTGCTTCACTGCGAAATACACTGGGACAGTCACAACGCATGGAACTGAACGAGCGAGAAGTTTTGGTGGAAATCCGGCCGCAGCGGGATCTGAACACCGTCACTTTCCTAGAGAGACTAGGAAGGCCTTGAGACCTCGGGCTTTACCTCAATCCTCGGCCGGGGCCCGCGCTGAGGGGGGCGGCGTCCAGCAGAGCGAGAGCGCGGTGTTTGATCTCGGGCCTGGCGGCGCTGCTAGTTAGCCGAAACGGCGGCCTTTGTGCGCAGGCAAGCGGGCTGTGGAACCAGCTTGCTCACTGCGAAATACACTGGAACAGTCACATTGCTTGGAACTGAACGAGCGAGAAGTTTTGGTGAAAATCCGGCCGCAGCGGGAACTGAACACCGTCGCTTTCCTAGAGAGACTAGGAAGGCCTTGAGACCTCGGGCTCTATCTCAATCCTCGGCCGGGGCCCGCGCTGAGGGGGGCGGCGTCCAGCAGAGCGAGAACGTCGAGGAACACGGAGCGCTCAGCTTCCGTCATCTCGGATAGCGTTAGCCACAAATGTATCTCACCATTCAGGCCGATGTAATCCAGGGCTTGAGAGAGCGGACGCATCGGCTCAGTTTCAATGCCGTCTCCGGTAGTTTGTCGAGCTCAAGTGCGGACGCGGCGGCAGACGGCGGCCGCTGTCCGTCTGGGAGCGACTCGAGCGAAGCCGGCGAAGCTGGCGGGCGAACCGGCGAGCTTTGGCGGGCTGGAAATAGCTCGGGAGCGCGCAGGGCGCGGCGCTTCTTGCGGCGCGGCATCACGGCGGGCTGGGATGCGGGCTCGGAGAACGACGCCAGGCGAGTCCGCAGAGTCACCATAGGCAAGCGTTTACAATGATGGCATCCGCCGTCAGCGAGCGCGGTGGCCGCGTGATCCTCACCCAGGCAGGACACGCAGATGACGTGGCGGTCCTCGTCGCTGAGTGGGGCTCGGCAAGAACCACAGGAAAGCATCTTTAAAAAGACGCAGCTCTTTTAGAACAGTAGAAATGGGTGTTGCGTCACGTAAGCAAACACACACACACACACTTAGCAGAGTAAAAGGATATAGTACGCCGGAAAGCGCAGCAGGTACGGCAGTTGAAGGCGGCTGGGCCAGCGACTTCAGAAGATGGCACGTCCCGCTGAGAAGGCTACAAGTCAACGGCGCGGCTTCTCACTCTGGATCCCGCGATGCGTGAGCTTCGCGTGAAGAATGAAAAATCAGAGAAATACAGCTATCGAGGGGTATTTACAGGGCGAGACCACGCCTATACTGGCGGGACATGACGAAATGAGCGCGAAGCGTCTTCATTCGTCATTACGTCACGCAGTGCCTTCACTCGATAGGCTGCAGCTTTTCCAGCGAGGCAGCCAATGGGCGCGCGAGCTGTTTCGCCCTTGTCTGCTTGCTGCTGCAAAAGCGTTTTGCATGATTAAAAAAATTAAGGATAATTTTTGGCTTCAATATCTCGAGGAAAGAGTGTTTCCCCATAGCGTAAGATATTACGCAGTACGAGAGATACTCTCGTAAGAGAACAACGAGAGTAAATTATGACTGCTATGTTCATTCTTACATCTTATAACAAAACACCTCAATTGCTTAGGATACATTCTTGTCTACAGCTGCAACAGCGTGGAAACAATGGTGGACTGTGTACAGCTCACTCAGGGCAGGTCTATGATAAAACTGCAGTGTCTGTTAACAGTCGTGTAGATTTGTGCAAATCTACATCACCTTCCCCCTAATCTGAGAACGGGTTGTTCTGAGACAGTGCTTATGGATTTATGGAGATGTAAAAAGCACTGGGTGCATTTCTATCATTATAGATTGGTTGTGTACACACACTGCCAACACACATTTATGTTCAAACACTATGTAAAAGTGAATTTTTCATAATATGTGTCTTGAGTCTTGTCGTGTGTTTGTCTTGTGTTTGTTCCTGCCCTGTATCCTGTTCTACCCTGGCCATCCACTCTCCTTCCCTGGCAAGCCACTCTAGTGCCTAGTGCTAGTTACATCTCACCTATGCCAAGCCTCTGGTTCCTTGAGCTGCTGTCAAGTTTCCACCGTTGCTATAGAGCCTGGAGTTGTCTCATCCCTGACCAGCCTTTTCTTCTGCCCTATTGTTTGGACTGTGTTCCTGCCTGTGTTTTGTCTTTGTTAATAAATTATAACTCCCTGTTATTCTGCACCTGGGTCCTCCCTTCTCTCAATCCTGACAATGGTTTCCACAATCAACCTGGGCTCACGATGCTTTTGGGAAACACATCCCAGTTCAGTAAGTTCTTTCATTATTTTCTTAAATACACACAAAGTGCATTTGCTATATATTCAATGTTAGCTATTGCATTAAGTAATGCTAACAAATTTAAATGTAAAGCATCTTCCATTAAAATAGATCACACAAAGACAAATAGTTTAAATAAATAAGTGAACAAACAAAATGAGCTGCTTTTTGCATTTCCAAAAAAGCATGTCCTAACATAGTCAAGAACATCTTTGTGATTGTTGTTGTCACTTAATACTAAAAAGTATGTAGGCCTACTGTCTTTTTTTCTGGAGATACAGTTTGGAGATGTAGTTTGAAGCTTTTCTTAACTGTGAAGAGACTTGGAAGAGGTCTCCATTTTCTACATGCTCAACCCTCTATTCTCACCACTGTTGTTTAGGATATGGAGGTTTATTATTATGCCCAGTGGAGAAATGCCTTTCCTCTAAATGCCATTTTAATCTTTTCTCTGGTGGCAGTGAGAGTTACTCATTTCCATTCAGAGTGGAGCACTCCATCTGACCTGTGCTCAAGGAGAAATCTCTGAAAACCTTGGTTTTGAAGGCTTCACTATTGGCAGGTGTTTATGTGTGAGTGGTAGTAAAGGAAAGAAAGCCAGCTGTGCAGGCTACTGGACAGAGACAAAAAAGCAGATAATACTCTCAGTGGAAGATTGTAGATGCTTAAAGAAGAAAAAAGGCTAAACTTGTATGAAGTAAAAAAAAAAAACTACCTTCAAATACTTCAGATTATGAAAACTCTGAATTAACATGCACCCATGCTATATGGTTCTATATATCCTAATCATTTGTTAGCAACATGTATTCTTTACTTCAATGAGCTCACTTTTTGTGCCTCAAATACATTGCTTAAATGAATACATTGTTAGCTAACCATTTGTATATTTGTATATGTACATTTCTGATATGCATTACTTAGACAGTCACCTCTGATATCAGATCACTGGATCTGATAATCTGGAATTTTCTGTAAAAGTGATTTGAAACAGTATTGTGAAAATCTATATACAAATAAATATTAATTTAATTTAATGAAATCAGAAAATTCTTTTCTCAAAGATGCATGGAGATATGAAATTTAACCTTTTGTTTTGGGCGTCGTGTAATCAGGGGCGATTTTTTTCATTAGGGCGATGCACAATCAAAGTGTGAAAGGGACTTTTTCAATCACATTCACAATCATCCTCATAGTTACACTAGCCATCACTGTTGTTGTGCCTCTGGATATAGTCCAATCAGCGTCAAGTCACGTTATGTGGAGTACCGTCTCTTTTTGGCCAATTTATTTGTTACCATAGACTTCCATACAAAGATTTTTTTTCCCGAACTACAGGCATTGCAATGCATTCTCTATGGGTTCCGGGAGGGCTAGCACTAATGTGCTTTCATCATCACACATTTCTTTATCTTGTGCAGCGATTGGTGGAAACAAATATACCTCTATTAATAATCTTTATCCTGAAGTAACATCCAATAATTTCCTCAAAGCAAAACTTAAATTTCATGGACATATTCTCCATCTGTTAGAAAGTCAAGCAAATATTTTCATTTTGCTGTCAGGAGTGGACGAGCCGTCTTCAAATAGGAGTGCAATAATTCTAGCTAAAATTTATTTTTATGGTAGCAGTTTTGTTTTATTTATTTAAATTTTTAGTTTAGTGAATTCAACGTCTTCTTTAAAAAACATTATTTTGTTTTTAGATTGTAATGTTACAATGATAGAATGTAATTTGTTTTGACCCCCTTTTTTGCACACAATAGATAGACTGCAAGGTTCACTATATTTGTTTTCATAGCCTTATATGAACATTGTTTGTCGGACAATATTGATCAGTATATGAATGTGGCCATTGGCCATTGCCCAACCCTACCTTATGGCATGCTTTAAATGCTGAATTTTCCATTTTTAGGTAAGCAGTAATAATACATTATTATCACTGTTAAATGGTTATTTAACAATTAGTCTACATTCAGTTCTGCATTAATAATTCAGTTTGTTTGTTTGCGCGTACATATCTGACTGAACGGATTTGATTTGAATTTGTGTGTTAGAACAAATTGGTCAAGTAAATGATTCAGTGATTAATTCATAAAACGTTGCTGAATTTAGAACAGCAATCTACTCTTGCTATTTCTGCAATAAACATATGGCAAAAATAGTAACACTATAAAAGTATGTACACCAGTCACGTTATGTCAAAAGCAAATAGAAATAGGCTAATTAAAATCTGGGATTATGTCAACACTGGATGCAGAGTGACTAGTTACAGACAGTAGACAGATGGCCCGTTCTATCTCTGACATCCTCCACATGGTTGCACTACTTCCAACAACAGGACTAATGGATTTACAGTCTTCGCTTTGAGGCGTCCAGTGTTGACAGCCTCAAGCTTCTACGGCGTGGCCAGTCATTTGTTTTGTTACTAAATGAATCAGAATTTTTCAACAAATCAGTGGAATTAATTAATCAATGTCTCGCTCATAAATATACTTGTCAATTGTTGCTACCTACAGTTCTGGTGAAACAGTCTGTAAAACCCCCACCACTAAACCAAAACTGACTTTCTCTCTAGAATGTGCACACACGTCCTAGTGCTGGGACAAATCAAATTTGAAGTCTGGAACCAAGTGTATAATACGGCCTAAGATTAAATCCAGCAACTGACTTAAACGACTGTAGAAGAGTATGTAAATGACCAGACATGATGCATTGTGCTTAAACATAGTGATCATACTATGTTACTGTTACTGGACATTGTTAAGGCAAGTAGAGAAAAATAAAAAACATGAATAAACAAACCGTAGTATCACTGGGCTGATGTAATGTGCTGAAATGAAAGTAAGAAAACTGTCAAGTGAAAATATTTGATAATCCCGGAAAAAAAACTTTTTGGGTATTGTAAATATTATCTGTTATAAGTGCCTGTAGCTATATTACACATCTATATTCACATATGTTCCCTCTGAAAATAAGCCGATAAAGTAATTGGGCGTGAATGCAGCACCACGAACAAGATCAACACTTGCAACTGCTGCAGTGTAAAAGTATGTTTATGGAAGAGTGAAACTGAAAGTATGTAAATTTAATCATAGCATTTCATATAATGGGATGCTTGAGGCACTGTGGTAATTTCTGCTTAGAATAGCAGTTGTACTGACAGCGAGCGGCACTGATTAAACCCCATTAAAGGAGTTTAAGAATATCTTGATAGTAAACTGCTCGCATGACATTGATTTCAGCAAGAGCTTCGCCCATTAAGACTTCAAATAGGGCCTGAAAAGTGGCATCTCGTTTTTTAAGTGTGAGATCTGTGCAGAGTGGAGGGTTTGACTTTAATCTGTTCAGCAGAGGTGCTCTGATTTCATAATGATTAAACCTGTGCCAGTCGACCCTGCTTCTCTGTTCTGTGACCAGTGTTGCTTTATAGCTGTTACTTTGTGCATAAATCCTCCAAAGAAATGCCTCTAGGGGACTACCCCGTGCCCATAGCCTCTGCGCATTTCCTTTTCTCTCATTTAGGCTGATATTTTATCAAAGTAACTGCACAGTCAGCTCAGAATATATGTGTTTAGCTGTTTAAATTATGTAGTTTTCCCATTCACATAATGCACAGTATGACTGTTTTATGATTAAATGAAGCCACACACCCTCATTCTATTTTTTCCTCTTTTTTTTTTCAGTCACTAAACTAATGATAGTCTGTGCAATTATATCAGTATACGGTCACTGAGTAATTTGTTATGAGGGTAAATGTTTGGGAAAATGCTCATTATAGCAATTTAGTCAAAAAAGGATTCCTTACTGCTCATTGTCTTCTAGTCTATAACGCTGGATGTTTCTTTCTTTGACTCAACTTTTGCCTGGATCTACATCGCCATACCTGAAGGCTTTGATAGATGAGGTAATCTGAGCAAGTTGTGTTGAGAGATCCATCAGGAAAAAGACAGACCCATATAATGTATGCAACATCTAGGCCCTTGTTGTCACCCATTGGTGGGGCTCTGGATCTATAATAGTTCCCCAAGGGGCAATAAGTCGCATACATATGCAAAGAGACCAAAACAGTTAGTCTCTCCCCAACTCTCAGAAACACTGAATGACCCTCTTTCATACCCCGTCACTCTATCCTCCTCAAGCCATCTTTACTTGTTTTTTTTTTCTTTTTTTTCCGAATGTGTTTTTTTTAATCACACACTTTATCACCACTTTGAATGTCTTTCTTTTCGGCTTGTAAACCAGTGGTTATAAAATTATTTTAGGTAATACCCATATTAAAATACAAACTATTTTTATTGAATAATAAAACCTCCATTTAGTTGTATTAATGTACAAGCTGATTTATTTATTAAAGCTGATACAGATACTAGGAGACACCCATATTAGTTGAATAACTTTTTAATTTGAAAAACTGTTGAAATGTTTGTATGTAGACCTACATTATTATTCTGTTTTTCTTTTTCTTTTCTGTAGTGCAAGTCATTCAGAACACATAATGTTGGCTATAACAGATATCACGCACACAAAAAAAAGACCTGTGTGCATTATTTCAAGTCTTCTGAATTCATTGGATTATCTGAAAAACATATTATTTGTTGGATTCACTCAAACACTATTCACTGATTAACACTGTTAGTGTATTTGTTCAGAATATACAGTATATTTGAATCCCATCCAGCTGTCCTTTTTAATTGCTTTAAGATTAAGAACATAACGCCTAATATTACAAGAAGTATTGACAAAAACACATCACTTTGTCACACCTGCTTACTCCTGGTCCGCTCTTCTAGATTCACATCTGCATAATGCTTTGTTTTTCAGTGAAAAACTATTGATTTTTTTATTTTATTTCAATTGATAAACTGTGTTTTATCTGTGGTCTTTTAAATGCTCTTCCATTTTACTCCTCTGTTTGGGGAGCAAGAGGACATTTTCCAGGTAGTTTGATAAATGAAAATATTTTCTTTACAACATTCATCACAACTTTAATATTAATACCACCTTACAGATAACCATATTCATTTTCCTCAGAGCATCTGTTTTGCTCTATATTGATTGGTAAATGTGTAGGTTCTCAGGCCTGACTGACAGGAGTGAGAGCTCTTGCAGAAAAAAAGTAGAACTGCATTTTTCTTTGACGTTTGGAGTCTAGACGTGGCCGAGCCAAATACCTTTTACTGTGATTGCAAACTGCAAAAGTGAGGTGCACCTATCAAATACGTTTATGTTATTCATAAGTCACTCCATTATTCTAAGTAGACTACAGATGTGCTTGGATTTTCAGTAGTCTATTTAGTTAAGGTCAATAAAACATTGAGACACCAATTATAAACACACACCAAAAAGCTTTTTGGCTTTACCCACTTTGCACTGAAATTTGTATTACTTTAGTCAACAACATTACTTTTTGATGCTTTAGGACACTTACTTGCAGTTCATGTCAAGTTCGGATTTGAATCACGTTTGGGTTTTCATGCCTTTTATTTGTTAGTGTAATAGCTATTTTCAGGGTTTTGTCATATTCCTGGTCATGTAATGTGTTTCTGTTCCTCATGTGATCTTGTCATGTGGTTCCTTTGTCTCATGTTTTTATTGGTTCATTATGCTAGTTGCTTTCAGGTGTGTCTTATGTCATTACTCCTTTTGTATTTACATGTTCCCATTGTCTTGGTTCTAGCTTTGTTCTATGTAACCCTTTGCTGGTGAGTTGAAAGTCGTGTTACTCACTTCAGCTATCGTAGACTTAACCCTCAGAGACCTAAGGGTATTTTTACAATAAATTTTCCGTCTGGTGTTATTCACTAAAAAAGCTTGTAAAACATCAACCCTTTTGTGCACAGACAATTGACACACCTCTTTTTTTTTAGGACAAATTGAACTTTCAGCATATTTGTGTTACATTGATGTCACCTGAATGTAAAATAATTTATGGGACCATAAAGACAAATGAAAAAATAAAATTGATAAAACGGAAATTGAATCACTCAAATATTTATTGAAATCACACACAAATAAATAAAAGCTAATCAAATTTCCTCTGGAAAACAGTTTGTTCATGTCTTTGGAGTCCTGGAGCACAGGAATAAACATTATAACCAACGCATTCTCACCCCAAGGCGTCATCTAACTGACAATTTTGACCATGCTTCAATATTCAAAGCTAAAGGTACCCTTTAGCGTCAGTTAGTTGACGCGATCCCAGGGCGTCAACTAACTGACGCTAAGGGTAACGCGTCAGTTAGATGACGCGGGTAGGTTTAGGTCTGGGTAGAAGGGCGTCATCTAACTGACGCTAAGGGTAATGCGTCAGTTAGATGACGCCCTGGGATCGCGTCAACTAACTGACGCTAAAGGGTACCTTTAGCGTCGAATATTGAAGCATGGTCAAACTGATTCCCAAGGCGTCAGTTAGATGACGCCTTGGGGTGAGAATGGGCTGTTATAACTTGTACAGAACCAAAACTATTTACATTTTTCCAAAAGAAGTCCAGGCGTTCATGAAATTCACTGGTGCCAAGCCTCAAAACAGTTCATATCAGCATTCACAAAGAGGGCCACATCACAGGCTTTGCATTTATATTTTAATTATTTTATTTATTATTATATTTATTCTATTCTTTTTATACTTTTATATTACATTTATACTACTATAATACTTTTTTACAGTCAATAAATAAATGGCACTTCAGCTGGGTCTATCCTGGTAATCTAGTTCCTCATCTGTCAAAAAGCTCTGTTCTCCTGAAAATCCATCATCCAGCACTCGATTTACATCCATTTCTCTGTGTTTCTCTGTGAAACCTGCGTCTCTGTGCGTCTCTCTCTCTCCCTTTGTTTGTGCCATAGACTGTTTGTGCGTAATGACCCAATGACGCACCAATGTTTACGACGGATCAGCCTGTAATTGGTCAAAAACCATCACGTGATCCAAAATGACAGAATATTTATAAATTATGGACTTCAAGTGTATCAAAGTTGGATATAAACGTTTGGATTTATTGCTGAAAAACTCTGAAAGGATGCACAAGTTCCAGGCTGGATAGAAAACATTCTGTAAAGGCTAGAAAGACACCAAAGACACCCCCGTGATGGCTAGCTCATTAGCTTTCTGCTGGAAAAAACGGTAAGAAAATCGATAAATCTTTCATCGAGTAATATCAAAATTTCTCGGAGGTGATGTGTGGCGTCATCGACGATGCCGTCGGGCTCAGAGGGTTAATAACCCAGTAATTTTGGGTTAGCCTGAACTATGACATTTCTAGTGAGTAGCCTGTATGATGACAAAAAGCTATTAAAACTTATCGAGAAGCAATAGAGAAACTGAAAAGAGCCAGTGCTTAATAGCCACATAACTACCTAAGAGTCTATGCAATTATGGTCACTGCTTTCGAAGTCCTTACTATAGGACATATTCAACCTTAAGCACACACTTATGGCAGATCAGAGAAGGAGGAAGAGGAGAGAGGTGGGGAGTATTTGCCCCCAGACCAGTAAAGCAGGAGAGGCCGCCAATACACACAGCTTCTTAGTAAATTCCCCACAGAAGTCTGTGGGGCCCTGGGGAGAGTGAGTCAGGATCCTGCCTCCCTCCAAAACCTGGGAACAGCTGGGCTTGCCATCTGCCTCCTCTTCATGGTGGATACCTGCAAGTCGATCGTTGCCTCTTTCTATTTATGAGGAGGTGAGAAGGAAAAGACTGCTTACATGACTGCAGTACCCAGAAAGACCTCAACAGAGCCTTAGATCCCTGGACAGACGGATGGATGGACGGATCTCTGGAGAGAGAGAGAGAGGAATAGATAGTGTTGAAAGTATGTTACTTAACAGTAATAATTAGAGTTAAAAACAGTAAAAATCAGACTGGAAGATTGATCTGATGGGTAAACTTTGTAAATAAATTCCCAAATATGTTTTATGCCTCTGGTGCATTTCAAATAATGAAACCAGATAGCAATAGTCACTTTCCGAGGCACTGGCATATGATTTCTGCATTTTGATGACTGACTTTTTACTAAATATATAAATAATCGACACCTGTTCTTTTGAGATGATTCACCAAATGGCTAATCGCCATTCATCAAAAGTCGCTGTGTCATTACTTATCCAAATGAGATGGTGTTAATTACAATAAATTACAGATGTGTTTGATGCATTAGTGAAGCTTCAATGAACACAGAGCACCAGGTTGGTGCCTAATGGCTGTTGGTCAATGGAATGTGTGTGTTTGAGCTTCTCTGTTGGTGTTTGTTTAAAGAAAGGGAGATTAAGCACCTGTGCAACTAGAGACTTCTTTGTGAGACAAAAGGCAAACCCAGCATTCCCAGTCTGGTCTCATTGTCAATACGTAGGTATTAATACGTAACATTCAAAGGCACAAAACATCATTTTTTGTACGTTTGGATAGATGCTAAAAAATTTAAACGTAGCTTTATTCGGTTTTTACAGCTACAAAATGTTAAATATTTACAAATCTTTCATATCATAAAGATATCTGTATAATTTCCCTTTTAACATTTTATAAATGTAAGATCCCTTAACCCTACTCCCAAACCTAAACATACCCAATTTAAACAGAATATAAAAAGAAAACGTAATGGACAGAGATGTGTAGGGAAATTAAAATCTTAGTAACAATATAGCATTAAAAATATATTTTGAGCCGCTAATCCTACTCCTACCCCTAAACCTACCCATACGTACAGTTATGAAGAAAACCATAACAGACAAGTGTAATCACAATAATTTATTTATTGCGAGAATGTCAAAAGCGGTACCAAAAGTCGTTCAAATAAGGATGTGTTGCAGTCTTACTCTCTGGTTGTATATAATAGTTTTGTTTGAGGTACAGAGCAGAATTTTATTTTTTTAATCCATGAAAATGTTATTCCGGCTTAACTACATGAAGGCGCACATTTCCCAATTTCAAATGTACATCGACTAAAACATGGCATGTCGTAATCTGTGATGAAACAGATGAGAGCCAATGAGTGATATTAGTGCCGTAAAATGTGTCGTAATGCTTCTTGAGGGGTGCAATTTTTTTTTATTCATCATAACAAGTGCGGGATTTGACTCTCCTGAGAATGGAGATGAAGATTGCTGGATAAAGGACTGAATTTTGATCTGATCCTTGTAAATGGATTCTAAAGATTTGGATTACAGCAAACGAACAAAATGTATGTTTTTTTCTGAATTTATTTTGGTGTATTTTATGGCAATTGTCAGTCACTCTATAGGAGAAAATGACTTTTGTGTTTCACGGCAAACAAACTAAACATTACAAAATGGTTAAAATATTAAATAATTCATTTACTTCATATTCATTTTAAGGTTTTAAAGGAGAAGTTCACTTTTAAAATGAAAATTCTGTCATCATATACTCACCCTCATGTTGTTTCAAACCTGTATGAATTTCTTTCTTCTGCTGAACAGAAAGGAAGATATTTAGAAGAATGTCAGTAACCAGGCAGTTTCTGGTTCCCATTGCATAGTATATTTTTTTTCCTACTATGGAAGTCAATGGGAACCAGAAACTCCCTGGTTACTGACATTCTTCTAAATATCTTCCTTTCTGTTCAGCAGAAGAAAGAAATTCATACAGGTTTGAAACAACATGAGGGTGAGTATATGATGACAGAATTTTCATTTTAAAAGTGAACTACTCCTTTAAAGTGTAGTCTTGTTTAACATTACAGTATGTAATCCTCCGAAACTAGTTTGGATCAGAAGGCACAAACAGAGCAAACTGTTGTTATATTATTTCTTAAGTAGATGAGTAAACTGTATTTAATAGATGTGACTGAAAACATTTAATTGATATGACAACTGAATACAAAAAATAATGCCACAATTTGAATATTCATAAATAGGAATGCATACAAATGTGTACTATGGTAAAGTTGTACATGTGTAAATGATCTAGTGATGTCAATACGTAAACATTTTAAGTAAGTAAGTAAATGTAAATGTACATGTGGTAGAACTATACACACGTATTCTCATGAGATCACGTTGGCGTTCCAACTGCCTGGAAATCTACAAATTGTTTTTTTTTTTTTTTTTTTTTTTTTTACCAAGGCCTTTAGGGTGAAATTAGTTGTTTATCACATTCAGAATGAATGAACCATTTGAAATGCTGAGGCGTCTAGCATGAAAAAAGAGGTCAAAAGCTCCTCAGCATATAAAGTATTAGTGGCGAAGACTTCAGAGGGGCGGGTGCAGGCCGAGTCCACAGTGGCCCTCGAAGGCGCCCCGGCTTTTAACGCCGCCATATGAGCTGGAGCATGGTATCCAGCTTTGAAGTAGTCTCCTGATCTTGCTCCGCCACTGAGAGGAAATTGAAGTCAAGGGTTCACAGCACCTAATGCTGCAAAAAATGATCTCACAGGACAGAGGAAGAGAAGGGTAGTCGGGGGAATTAACCCGGACACTTCCTCATAAAATAAAGCCAATGATGAAAACAGCACTCGAGGATGGTGTGAAACTGAGGTTCAGTCTCTCATAAACAAGTGGTATGAAGAGGCTTTGGCTGAAATCACTAAAATTGATTTACAGAGGCTCTTGTGCACTGTCCCCTTTGCGCAATCAAGAACACCATATAATGACAACACACATTCCCTCAGTCACAACACAAAAGCATCAGACCGATATTTGGTCGATTTCAAGGTTTCAAACTAATTCATGTGCATCATGTGTCATGGGACGACTATTTAAATGTCACCCTGCTCGTGTTCGCATTAAGCCTTCAAAGCCCGACAGGAAGCCCAGGTAATGTGCTTAAATATTTAGGCTTTATTGTTAGAGACAGAAATAGATGAGAAGTGACTAGAGTTGCCTGTCATCAGTAATCAGACTGCCTTAATGAGACAGACACAGGCACCTCCAGAGTCAAATATTTAAATTCCTCCTGCTGAGGAAGTGCCTGAAAGGGCTGACGACTGCCTTGGAGCAAGCCCACACCAATCTCATTTTGTCTCTTAAGAATGCCAAAACTCTTCAAAAATGCCCTTTGAACCTGGAAATGTGCCAGCAGCAGCCTGTAAACCTTGATCTCGAGGACTGTGTGAATTACCAAACAGCTAATTCAGCAGGCCATGAGATTATTGAGGCCCCTTTTGATGATGTCAGCAAAAGCAGCTATAGAAGGGGGCAGTCATTTCGCTGTACGCTGGGCACATCTAGAGACAAATTCTTCTACTGTCTTGATCCACATCTGTTACATCTCTCTGAATGTCATAGTTCCTGAAGGTCACAGCAAAGCAATTCCGGTCATAGCAAGCTATACCAAGACATTAGTGATCTCAAACGCATTTAACCCCCCTTAAAAAAAGTTAAAGTGGTGTATACCCAAACATAACCCTATAGAGAGCAAAAAGCCCTAGATGGTCATTCTGTTATGACTGGCTCTGGCTATATTAGCTCGCTACAGTCATACATTGGCTTAGTTTAAGAATAGCTGATGTCAGCCACTTGAATCGAAGAGTTCAGATGCAAAAGCCTCTAAATGCCATCTGAAATTTTCTTCTAAAATGGTCATTTTTATCAAGCTCGTATATTTAATTTCAATAATTTCACTTAAATGGCAAGACAAATTACCCATTAATTGTCATTTAAGTGAAATTACTGAATTTAAATATATGAGCTTGATAAAAATTATCATTTTAGAAGAAAATTTCAAATGGCATTTAGAGGCTTTTGCATCTGAACTCTTCCCTCACTACATTTATTGGTTAAATCTGTGCTGGGGGGGTCTTGTCATCTCAAGACCTTCACTTATTATTCTTTGTGTCAGGGTGAAAAATACAAATGATAAAATATATAAAATATATATATATATTCCTAAAACTATGACTGAAGTAAAACAAAGATCTTCCCAACTTTTTCTGCCTAAGCAATGCCGATGCTGTGGTAAAACACTCATTAACTCAGAGCTGATGGCTGACCTCATCTCATACACTATTAATAGCGCACAATCATTATCAGTGGCTCATGAGCTGCGCTGGGGCATCTGCTTGCTGAAACAAGCTATCAGGAGACTATATGTGAAGGATGATTGTGAAAACACTGGGCAGATGCATAAAATGGTAGCTTTTTGTTTACCTCTTCACATTTCATTCAGCACATCTGTTTGGGGCACTTTGGTTTCCAAGGCAACAGGCCGCATGCAAACTCTCTGACAGGTGAGTGCTCCTGGACATCAGCCGATCTCCCTTGGGTGCATCTGTCAGAGCGGGTGAGTAGACCAAAGCAGAAACTCTCCAGCACATCACCCACCCGCATAAAGCCCAGATTTCAACGCAGACCAATCACAAAGAAGATATCAACTAGAAACAAGGGAGGAAAAACTCACTGAAAGGAGACAATAACAATTGGAGTGCTTCATTTCCTTTATCCATGTCCATTTGCATGTGTGGTACGGCTAAGAAAAGACTCATGGAGTAAAACATTCAGCTTGCAACACTCATTTTACTCTAGGAGAGCATTTTTGGTAGTTTGTTTCACAGTGGTAGTCTGCCCTGAACGGACACAGCACTTAGACAGCAGGCAGTCCAATGTGACACTAAGAGGGTTTGTGAGAGCACAGGCAGAATGGAAGTGACCAGGGGCTGTGATTGTTTTTTCCTGCCATTTAATCTCCTCTCAAAGATGGTTCATTAGTCTGGAGGATAGCAAACTGCACAAAGATAAAACCTGATCTGTGAGTCAGGGACACTCCACAAATCCATTTCCATTCGGCTTTGGGCCCAGCGGCTATACCATCAAAAGCATTGCTCTGTTTCTTGCTCAAATGAAATGAATAGAGCAACTCATAGATTTTTTTTTCCTACACTCCTCCCCCTCTTCTTCATCTCATTCTCAATTTCAGTGATCATTTTGAATTTTCAAATCTTTTTTGATTTTCCATCTATGAGACCATTTCTTCCCCCTGAACAACACTGACAGGGTATACATACAAATACATTCCTCTAGAAGAAAAAGTGCCTCAAGTGTGCAAGTGCTGCCAATCATTTGTGACCTTGATGTGTGGCTTCCCACTCAAGAAAACAGTTAATTGAATATTAGCATATTAGAAAACTATCATCAGATAATTTGCTGTTAATGCTATTTTTTCTAATATTCTACATGATGAAATACTATTGAAAAACACCAAGATGTCCACATTTTTGGAGTATATACAGTACTTGAGAAATCGTCACGGGGGCTCGTCATGTCTGAGCCTGAACATTGTGTGACATTCGGAATGATCAGTTGTCATTAAGGGGGACATGGCCTGGGGCCGATGGGTAGAGGACTTTGTTTTTAGGAGAAGTGGGAGTGTGTCTGAGGGAGCAGATTGTGTTCTCGGAGAGCCTATTAAAGCTGACAGGGACGAGGTGGAGGAGTCGGATCTCGGCCTGATTACACCCCTCTCCTCGGCTCCCCTATTGACTGTGGTTAGGATGTAGCTTTCCATTTCCTGCAGAAATAAATTAAAAGTCAGAAGTAATTTGGCTGATGTGGGATGCAGGTAGATTTTTTTCCCCTCCCCTCTTTGCCTCCAACTTTCTGAATAAAATTCTCCCCTAGCCTGGAAATCAATTGAAGACCCTCTTTGATGAGGGAGGGCTTATTTTGTGCCAGTGACAGTTTTGAGGCAGGGAAAAAGCAGGGATTTGATGAAATGGGAGATACTGTGAGATTGAGGTCTTGTTCCAGCCAGAAGAAGGATAAAGACCTCTAATTGTGTCTCCTGCACAATAAAGAGGAGGACGTGGCACCTTCTACTGTAGCTGCACCTCAATATCACCATCTGTTCTGATTTTGAAATCAATCTCATCAATCAGTGGACAGAATGTGTGTTCTTTACTATACATTATCCCCTCTCTATAGTCTATTGCGTTCTGAAGGTACTGAAGGAACCTCAGATCACAGCGTAAAAAAAAAAAACATTTGCTACCATCTTTTCCGTTTTTATTTATTTGTTTCTACAATAAAGGAGTGGCAGCATCATGTTAGTTATGACTCTCAGTTTTAAAAATGAATAAATAAAAATAAAACTAATAATACGTTAACTTTAATATGTGACTTTGGTATGCTTTCTAAAGGGACCGAATTCACTCATGGAGATCCTGGGAAATGACAAATAAATTAATTTATATACTCACATATCCCCATCCTGTTATATGTGAAGTTCGTCTTGCAGTGTTTGCTCAACAAAAAACAAAGTTACAATGCAACAACAACTTTTTTACAACTGAGTGGAATTACATTCAACAACAAGCTACATTTAGTTAGGGGAACTTAATTTGTAGCATAAACACATTTTTTTTTTTAACTCAATTACTCAATCAAATTATCCGGCCCGACGGCACCAACCTCCCTCCTCCTCTTTTCCTGGTCGGTGTGGCTAATTTAGTTTGATACACGCTTCGATTGACCTGCGAAACATGTTTTACGTGCAAATATTTCTGCAGTTATTATGTGTGTCCCGTATTTCTGTCGACTGAACCAGTGATATCAATCATTTGTAAATTATTCATTCTTTTGGTTAGATTCTTTCTAAACGCGCTTGCATACCAGTCTAAAACTATTCGGATTTGTCCGGACTGCTCTGTCATTGAATCATCTGAAGCGGTTTCTCGGTCAGTAACAACAAATAGTGCTGTTTTCAGTTGTTTATCTTATCTTATCTACTCTTCTGCACAATAGTAATCCCGAAAATTTCCACATTACAGAAACACTTTTAAATGTCAAACATAACTACATTAAACACTAACAGGTCTTTTTACTTTCACAAAAAAATAATAATAATAATAATAATAATAATAATAATAATAATAATAATAATAATTTTAACATTTATTCTCCTTGTTCAGTTCTATGCAAAGCGTGGGATCTAGAAATCCACTGCCTAATTTCCGTAGTTATCAAGACAATTTCATAGGTTTTTATTAAATTGTTGTAACTATCACAAATCAATTAATACAGAAATTTGAGTTTAAATTACACACAATATTAAGTTGATGTAAAGATAAACATTGTTATGTCAACAGAACTCAATAAAGTAATGTTTGCAACTTGAAAGGTTTAATTAAAATAATAAATTATAACTATTTGGACAATTTTTAAGGATTTTTTTTCTATTATGAAATAAATAGACTCCTTTTTTATTATTTACATATGTGTTGAAGTACAATTGCACATAACTTGAACTTATTTTAAAGTCATTGTACAATAAATGTACTTCATTGTAAATAAATTTCATCTTGAATGAATTGCTTGCTTTTTCTGTTAATTCCATAAATATTTAGATAAGGTATTGCTTTATTATATTTAATTCATTCAGACATCATCATCTTACTCTACTCTGCCATGTTATGACCAAAACTAAAGCAACATGTAAAACTCTTCCAATGATACAGATATAAGTATTGCTTTGTATTTTTCTGTATTATTAGAAATGTATTGGTTGATGTTGTTAGTTAATGCTTTACATGTGGCTGGGTGTGAAACAGAATCGGTCAAATCAAGCTGCTCTTCAAATATATTTTTTCAAGGTTCTCTTCAACAGAGATTTAAGTTATAAACACTGTGGTATTGAAAGATTGGTTGTCGTCATACCATGACTTTAGTTGAATTGATGCCAGTGGTGGGTCTTATTACTGTCTCCTACAGCCTTGATGTTTGGATGCAAGTGCGGTCTGGTCTAATCCTGAGCAGAATCACTACAATTGGTCTTGAAACATGTCTCATATTTCTGACAACTCTTTGCACGTCAGTGAGGGTTCACAGAACTCCTGGGCAAGATTCTTTCAGACAGTTAAGCTGTCTGCGCTTCTCTGTGTATGTTACTGTGTTTTTTGTGTGTCTTCTTCCTATAAGTGATCTGAATTTGGGGGCATTTTCCACTGAAACAATATAAAAATCAATTTCCTCACAATAACAGAAATGACAGATGTGACAGATAGAGCAAACCCTCAAGCTCTATAGCGACAGAAAGTCTGTTCAGGGAGACAACTTCATTCCATTCGGATTACTCTCGTCTCGTCCTATAAAGCAAACTTTATTAGAAAAACCAAAGTCAGAGATAAGTTCTGTTTCAAACTAGGGAGAAGCCTTAGTTATATTCCCTCTATAGATGCACCTTGATAAATGTTTGGGTGTGTAAATTTGTCATTGTGTGGTCGCCCTTGTATCTCTTTGCTATTTGAATGCCGCTTTCTAACAGCATCTCGCCACCCTCAAACAAACTGTCTTGTGGTGTGTCGCTCCCATGTGGGCTGTTGTTCAGAGCAAGGTGAACCTCTCTGACATCAAAAGGCATTTCATGTTTCTTTTATTTTAAATGGCAGAGTTTCTGTACCACTAGGCTTCTAGTGCCAAGTTAACTACGCCCTCTGCTTGGATGACAGATCTAGTCGCAGCAGCTTCGTCCCTAGGCAGAGTTGTGTCTGTCTACATGTGATGAGGGAGGAGGCCAAAGCGGGTGCTGTGCTCATTGAAGTAAGGATATGAAATTCACATCAGGTACAAGTGGGGGAAAGCACAAAGCACAAAGGCAGACGATAAGGTGTCAGCGCCATTTATATGCCTAAATCTACAGCCTCAGATCCAAAGCCCCGCTTACAGAGCCCATCAGGGAGAAGGTGCTTGTGCTTGAAGTATGCTCCAGACACAGCGTTTTCACAGGTGCTAGAGCTCATAGGCCACATCTGATGTTGAGATATGCAACAACGCTTTCCCCTTGATGATCCCTTAGGTTATTGATCTCATCTTACAATGTCTTCCAAAATACCTATGTCACTTCTGCCAAGATCGTATTTCAAGCTGTGTTGATTTTTACACCACTTTGTTTTAGTCATCCTTCTTGTCTTTTGACGAAAATACTCATTACCTTTACACAACATTTCATCATGTCGTTTTCATTCAGTTTAGTCAGTTTTACTTATTTTAAATGACAAAAAGTGCAAAATTAAACAAGTACAAACATTGTAAATGGTTACTCAGCATGCTTTGAAGTTCACTAGGACAATAAATGTGAATGAAACAATTTTAGCAGGGCATCCTGCTTAAAGGTTTACATTTTACTATAATTTTGCATGTTATTATGTTCGTTACCATTGTTGAGTTATAGTCCAAAAAGTGTAGTGCCAGATTGCTGTACAGTGAGTTGTTGCCTATATTCCTGGTGTAATTTTGTAGTGTCACTTCAATAAAACAAACAAACGTATTTCAATTGTTACATTGATTTTCAAATGTGTGAAAATGTTATGTCCTGCAATAATGTAATAGTGAAAGCCCTATTGGGTTACATTTTATTTCAATGGTCATTTAGACATTTAATTATAAGTTACTTTGCAACTACATGTCAACTCTATTAGTCTCTCATTAGAGTATTATTAGACCATAGTAGACTGTTAGTTTAGGGTCGGGTGTTAAGGATCAGGTTAGTAGAATTCTGCTGATGTAAAATTACTTTTAGTCAGTAGTAGGGCTGCATGATTAATCAAAATTAAACCGCACACGATTTGGCAAGGGTTGCGGTTATTTGGCACTATACTATCGGTAGGCATAATACACTGTTGAACAAGCAGCAAAAATATTTTTTTTTCAGTGTACTATCGCTGTAGCGGAGTAAACAGAAGACTAAAATGCTTTGATTGATTAACATAATTGATAAACACCCGACTAAAACAATATCTTGGTTTATCTTAGTTCTTCAAGCCTTCTCGGGTAGTTTCATGATAATAAAGTATATTTATACATCAATGCTAAACGACATAACCTTTATCACTGAATAGAATGCAATGAAATAATATATTGTGTGTCTTATTCTGTGTAAGAAATCACATCATCTCACAGAAGAATGTTTTTAAACTGACGTTATGAAGTGAGTTTGGAGAAAAAACATGTTATTAAATGTTGTCTTTTGTAGGACAAGAGGTTCATAAATACTCCTCATGTTTGGAAAGATGTTTGACTCATGTTGTTTTTATAATTGCACGTTATAAGCAACTAAAACGCAAAGTGCTTTCAGATGGAGAAGCATTTACTGATCACAGAGCCGTGCTTCACCTGCAAGTTGAGGGGAAAAAAAAAAATAAAAATAAAAAACTGAGCAAAACCGGCTTGAGTGCGATTTCAGGTTAATTGCGCTTAATTGTGCAGCCCTTGTCAATACAATTTCTGTAAAGTGTTAAAAAACATTTTAGCAGAAATTTATGTGCACCATCGAAGTAAAGTGTAACCCACTATTGAAAGACAAAGTTGTGCATTTTGTATGCACGATTTATTTGTTTTCTGTGATTTGGTGTGTTGTTACATAAATAGTGTATTCACAACTTGGTTTGAGTCAAGGGTTGCTTGTAGTAATCCAATAAGAAAAATGCGTTACACAGATGAACGAATTAACGGAGATAACACTTTTAATGAACACCAGGAACGAATGAAGACTACATACATCAACGTAAAGTTAACATAAGATAACGGACAAAGGAGAACTGAAGGCTTAAATACACTGAGGATGGTAATCAAAGAAACAGGGAACAGGTGTGTAAGTAATTACAAACCATGACAACTAACGAATGACTTAAACACAGGCAAATACAAACCAAGGTTTGTTTAAGGCCCCGTTTACACGAGAACGATTCCGGGTGATAACGTAAAAATATTTTATCGGATGTGCCTTTCGTTTACACGGCGACGGTGTTTTGGGGGCTTAAAAACGCGAAAAACCCCACCTTCCAGAGTGGAAATCTTAAAAACACTCCACCGTCGCGTTCCCGCCTAAACGGTAAAAACGCAAATCTGCTCACGGTGGCTCTCGTCGCGTGCGCGTTTACGTCACAGACATGCGCTAGTACAGGAAAATAACAACCAACATGTCGGATTATTTCCATACGTCAGACCTTCAAGTTGCCTTAGCAGCTCTAATAAACGTACAAGAGTCTTTTCAGCATTTGTTCAAAATATTCTCAGATATTGGTGTTGTTGTGTGGCAGTGCTTCACATTGCCAACTAGCCGCCTGGAGTGCATACTACATCGAATTTCACACACTTTTGCGTCACCATATGCACGCGGATTTCCCCCGATACGTCTAAACGCAGAATAAAAAGTGAAAACGCAATGCCACTTTTGCGTTTTCTTCTCAGATCGTTTCCGTGTAAACATAGCCTAAGTCCAGTTTTTTATGCCCTTCCCTTGCTAAATCCCTCCATCTTGTTCACTCAGATGTACGTCATTGCTTACGTTGCACGAGTGCCCACTACTGGCTGAACCCTTGAAATGTGTTTAAATGGAACGCCCTAAACCCTGAGCTGATTTATTATTTACAGTTTTTTCCTTATGAATTTGTTTTATGCACCATTTTAATGGCCTGTATAATGTTAAAAAATGTTAATATGAAGAAAAAAAACAAAACAAATATATATATATATATATATATATATATATATATATATATATATATTATATATATATATATATAATATTACAAAATACACAAACGAAAATAGTAACAATACAAAAAAAACTATAACTGTTTAAAAAAACAGTCAGCTTAAGGTAGTTACAAGTATTAAATGTGGTTAAATGTCAAAATAATGCCAATATCATACATTAGAGCTGTGTGGGGTTGGGGTAAATTAACCGTAAACTGCTGTGACATTACAGTCATGGTGCATTGTAGTCTTTGGATCTGCCTGAAATATACATAGTTAATGGTCTGTCCAAATAAATTCCCCCCATCCACTTGACGAAGTTGAACCCACTTCAAAATTGTGATAGGGATTCCCCCGAGGGGAAGTGCTTAAGGAAGTTTGCGAGTGTATGTCTAAAAATGGAGTTAAACGCAGCCAATGACAACTAAGACTAGAAACTAAACAAGAAACATAACATGACTGTTTGCACATTCTGACTAGCAGGTAACTTAGTTCACTTGTTCATTTGCACCATTTTTTCGCAGAAGTAATATGCAATCCTACATGTATGTTGTGTATCTGATTTAATTAGTCTCATGTAAAATGTAGGCCTAAGTTTTACATAAAATCATTTAATTGTTGTTCTGTTCATCTTTCTTGAATAAAAATTACACTTAGTTATTAGTTCTGATGACATTGACACTATTTTCAAGGAACTTTAGAGATTTGAACTATGTTGTTTAAGTAGTTTAGTCCAATGAGACACTAAGAGTTAAACATTAAGCCACTGTCTGTGTCCACAAACAGCAACATATTCTGTATCAAAGTTCTTCAAATTCCCATTGCAGACAAAACACAGCAAAGGAAAAAGAAGAGCAATAGAATAAAAAAGTTGTAATAAGGCTGCTTTTGAGTTGTCCTCCCAAGATAGCTCCCCTTTCACTAAAGGAGAGTTATCTTCTTCCTAACAAGCTTGATGGTATTCTTGGTGACAAAGAAAGTGTCTATTCTCCAGAGTGACATGCGAGATGTAGCACCAATCAGGTCAGTGCCTCAAACTGTGCCCTGATCATGATGAATGGAAAGAGCCAACACAAGAGGCCTGGAGTTCTCACACTGTGGGGGGAGACATCATTTTGCCGAGTTGTATTGTAAGCCATTCATTTTCTATGTCCGAACCTTAATACCGTATATTCATCATGTGTGTGTAAGAAATAGACTCTCATTCTGTTGGTGATACAAATGGGCTGGGATTCATTTCAGATGTGGTGTTCTCAGACTGACCACTGTCTCTCCTCTGCGCTTACAGGTGGCCATTCTCACATCTTGGTTTTAGCATGGTTACATTCTCTCTCTCTCTCTCTCTCTCTCTCTCTCTCTCTCTCTCTCTCTCTCTCTCTCTCTCTCTCTCTCTCTCTCTCTCTCTTTTTTTCTTAACAGATCACATGCATACAGAGTCTATCACTTCAAGCACTGGTAGTGTTTTGAAGATATACAGTCTGTCACAGAAATCATATGAAACACTTCTTTCAGAATATCACAGCTCTGTTTTGGCTTTGATCAAAGCCAACAATGTCAATTTCAAGAGATGGAGGAGTAATGTATGATGAAACTGTCAGAAAGTTGTTGTGGCTCTACTGTGTGTCTTAAAATTATCATTCTTCTGCTGGAGAATTATTATTCTTGTTTTATTTATTTGTTTGCTTTAAGGGATTTAACAGTCACCCTTGTGGAGAGGATTGCTTTTATAATGACTCGTATTGAGCCACGGTCATGGAGTGCCCTTGCAATAAATTGCTCAGTTAAAATAATACATGCAATATAATGCTCAAAAGAGCTGACAAGGCATTTAGCCTACTTTAACACAGACATCAACCAAGAGCCAGCATAATTTAACAACACATTGATCTTTACACTATTCTGTTAATTACATTTTAAGCAAACTATAGATGTGAAATTAATGAGAAGGAAGATGATGCCATGGTCTTCACCTCACTTTAGTCAGCAAGGTTGCAGACAGTATTTATTTTCTAAGGGTTTTGCATAGTGTATTTTTTTAAGAAATATTTTCAATGCATGAAAAACATTTTACGATGTCCAAATGCTTCTCTATTACTTTGCTTTCAATAGACAAATGATCATCATCACTTTCTTCTAATGAAATAAGCCAAAATGTGCTCTTGTAAATTTAAGTGTAGCAAAAAACCTAAATTTATGAAAATAACATTGGATCCATGGTTAAATTCTGCTTTAGTATTTGCGATGTTCTATGTGCTTGTTATGATGGACCCACTGCTTATGGGAGCTAATCATCCTAATATCATCCTAATAGCTAATAATCCTACAGTATGATGGGTAATGAATCATGTCGACTCGGGAAAGATGCAATATCAAGATTGAAATAAGAATTTGAAGGTGTTATTGTATGATAATATTCCTCAACAGAAGGTTCTTTGTGAGGCCATGTTCAGATGGATACTCAAACACTGAAGTGTTAGAACTGCTGTAAAGTCTTAAAGTCTACCGAAACAGTGTGTACCGCCATGTTGTAAGATTAATAAGTCTATCAGTAAAGGGACAGTTCACCCACAAATTACATTTATGTCATCATTTAGTCCCCTCATGTCATTCCAAACCTTTATGACTTTCTTTATTATTTGGAACATAATAAAAGTAATTGGAATAGCATGAGAGTGAGTAATGACACAATATTTTTTTTATTTTTGAGTGAACTATCCCTTTAAAATATATATATAGTCAAATGTTATGTTACACTGTCCTAAAGCCGTCATTTTTAAAAGTAAAAGTTATTATGGGAATGTTATAAAGGTCATGGGACCCTCACTTTAGTTTCATACACTGGAACTCTACCAGAACTATAGGTGATACTGTGGCTATGCCCATGGCCATTCTCACATCTTGGTTTTAGCATGGTTACATTCTCGAAAAAGTTCCAGTGAACATTCACACACAGCTTTACAAAGTTGTGTGTTTGGAACCACATAACAAGCTCTTAATCTGTGGTTAGAAGCATAGTTCCCTTTCAAATGGGCACTCGCACTGCATCCAAAAAGTCTGAAGCACATTAGGACAGGTGTCTGCGACTGGTGGTTCAGGACCTGTAGCAGCTAAGGCCCAGCAAAGACTGAGATCCTGTGGCTCACAGGTCGAGCTGGCTGAGGATTTAGAGTGAGGTATGTCTATTTCTATGTCTTCTGCCGCCGACGCTAGCGTTCTGCTTGATTAGGATGTTCTGTGTCCTAAATCATCCAATCCAGCGGATAGTGAACTTCTAGCTTCGAGCCAGGAAAAGCAGGATGTGGTTGCTGGGGGTGAAGACATATCAATGGAGCCATATCAACACCTTAGCAACCACCCAGAACACCATAGCAACCATCTAGCAACCACCCAAAACACTCTAGCAGCACCATAGCAACCACTTAGCAACACCCTAGCAACCACCCAGAACACCATAGCAACTGCCTAGCAATACCATAGCAACCACCCAGAATACCCTAGCAACCACCTAGCAACACCATAGCAACCACCAAGAATACCCTACCAACTGTCTAGCAACCACCCAAAATACATAATAAATACCTTTAAACTACTTTAAACTTAAACATAATTTAAACTTTAAACTAATTTAAACTTCAAACTACTTTAAACTTCTTCAAACTTTCTGGTCCAAACTTTCTCAAGGCAACTTAAAGTTTGTCTCAACGAACTTTTTATTCTCAGCCTCTCTGTAGAGATTTTCCCTGGAAGCACGAGAAGCCACAGTTACCTCGCTGTAGACCTGACAAGCGTTTCTTGGCTGGCCATAGCAGCCCAGTTCCAGTGAGTCTTCCGTTTCTGCCGGACCTCCAAGCCGAGGTCCTGGAAGAAACCATCGTCTCGCGTTTATCTCTTTCACCATGTGAATTACGTGAATGTGGAGTGATTACGTGAGCTCTGAAAAGAGGTGGGACCAATGGAATGCTAGAAAGGATTTAAGGGAGGTTATTGAAGCAAAGTGTTCGGGTGGCAGAAATCTGTCCCACACTAAAGGGAAAAAAACATCTCCCTTTCTCCTCCTATACTTCCACCTTGATAAACTGTCTTTAAAATTGAGTGTGGCTGGCCTCCTCTCACTGTAGAGAGTCGCTCTGCTGAAGCCTCTGCTCATCTAGGCTCAAGTTAGACAGTGACATAAAGTGTTCAGACCTCTGAGAAGG
Source organism: Chrosomus eos (assembly GCA_036326025.1). NCBI lineage: Eukaryota > Metazoa > Chordata > Actinopteri > Cypriniformes > Leuciscidae > Chrosomus > Chrosomus eos. The sequence goes on from CM070818.1 coordinate 31,278,782, forward strand.
CTGCCTTGGTAAACTGTCCTTGATGTTGACTTTGTTTGGCCTCCTCTCACTTTAGAGGCCTACACTCACCCGAAGTGCAGTTAGACAGTGACATCAAATGTTTGGCCCTCTGTGAGGCCACCATGGTAAACTGTCTTTCAAAGTCGAGGATGCTTGGACTCTTTCGCTTTAGAATGTAGTTCTGCCGAGGCCTCTGCTCCTATAAGCTCCAGTCAGACAGTGACATTAAGTGTTTGACCGTCTGTGAGGCCCACTTGGTAAATTGTCTTTGAGGTTGGTCATGGTTGGACCCGTCTCACTATAGAGAGTAGTTCTGCTTAGTCCTCTGCTGACCTGAGCTAAATAAGGCAGTGTCATCAAGTGTTTAGGCCTCTGTGAGGGCACCTTGGTAACTGTCTGGTCTTTAAAGTTGAGCGTGGTTGGCCTCCTCTTGCTAAAGAGAGTCATTCTGCTGAGGCCTCCTCTCACCTGAGCTCCAGTAGGCAGTGACATCATGTGGTCGGCCCCCCGGTGAGGCTGGCTTGATAAACTGTCCAAGGCTGAAGCTCCAGTAGACCTGTCTCTAGCACTATTTTATAACATTGGTGTAGATGAGCCTTCCAGCACTCCGCGTAACAGCGTGCTCCACCGGGGGGATCTCCATGTACCCCCTGGCCACCCTGCCATGAAGGATAATGAGAGTGGAACAGGAACCAGCTAGGTTTCGGGCAGAAAAAGGGTCCTTCCATGACCTGAAAACCTTTTCATGCACCTCCGGTAATAAAAGAACCGGGGTGGTATGCTGATGGTCAGCGCTTATCCTAATGACAAAAATTAATTAATGCTATTAACCCTCTGGGGTCGTCGGGGTCGGCAGTATCGCCGGCGATACCAGCTCACTTTTTTTCTTATCAGTGCAAAAGAGACTCAAAATACTGTTGATTTTGATCTTACATATAAGTGTTATACATCATTCGATCATGTTAAGTATCTAGTTTTTTGTGTATACTTGTAAGGAACTTAGCTATAGGAAATATTAATAATCAATAATAACTTGTTATGATTAATTATGAATATTTGGGTCAGATAATTGGATTAACTTGACATGGCTAAATTAATATTACAATAAATTACTCAGTTCGTCCAATGAACTATTTTGATTATTAATTTATTCTAAGAAAATGATATCTTCCATGGCCACAGAAGAATAATTATTTCTTAACATGTACAGCGCTTTGAGCATGTAGCAAGATCAAGATTGTAAAAGAGACTTTGTTTGCAAGCAGTAAATCAGAACCAAATACATGAAGTGCATAAGTTTTAATAACTAAATCATAAACATGAATAAACTAAACAAACATACATAAATACAGGTGTAGGAAAAAGGAGTGAGAGATGGAATGATGTAACGATGGAGAAGATCCATCTAACTATGAGAAGAACCAACAGCATTTCATTTTCACATTTCATTGAATTGAATACTTGCATTTGTAGTGGGAACAATTCTTGAAGTTGTGGAAAATTGAAGTCGTTGAGGTTTCCGGTGGTGTCAAGTGGAAGTTGTTTGAAAGGGTCAAGGCCTGGGGCCCTGCTGAGGCCAAGTCGAGCACCCAGGAGAAGGGAGGAAGTCGGAAGAGTTGTTGATGGTTCCGTTGAGAGAGTCTTCTCTCTCCATCCTGAATGTGAATCCAGGGCTAGCAGTTTTCTGGATTGAAGAAAAGACAGTCTGACTCCCTTTTGAGAGCATGAAAGCATGGCCTGCTGGGCCCTTGGGCCCTTGTGGAGGGGGAGGGGTTCCCAAGTGTTAGCAGCAGTGTGTTGCGGCCGAATGAGAAAACTAAGAGAGGGAAGGGCTGGTGTGGATGCAATTTATAACCGGAGAAGAGTCCACCCTCTCAGGGTTGGCTCGGCCAGTAAGAAAGGTGAAATGTCCAAGCGGGAAAGTTGCTCTGTCGTCGAGTCTTTGTCCTAAACGTGGTTATACCTTCAATAATGCTCAGATAGATATAACAAATCCACACTGCATTCTAGAAGAAGGTGATGTACATCAAAGTGTGAGTCATTAAATGAGGATTAATTAGGTAGGAGGCATGATACAGGTGAGGTTACATTGTTAGTTGGTTGCACCAAGGTACATACCATATACATAATAGTACACAAAACAGTAAACCATTTACACGGTTTCTTTCACGGTTTTATGCATGTTCATTTATAGATCAGTTAGTCTATGATTAATGCACCAAAGTCTGTTTTAAGGAGGGTTTCTGTCTTCCCATTGTCTCTCTCTTGTGCACGTGGCCACATTCCTGTGGAGGTCGTAAAATCTCCTTACCAGCCCCGTAACCTGACACTGTTTCTGCCCTTGTTTCCTGTCATTTGGGACGTTAGTTTTGGAGTTTCATAAACCTTTGTATATAATGAATAATTTGTGTGTCTGATGGGTCCAGACCCTACATACTCACAATAAAAACAAAGTGTTCTGCTTTTTGTCAAATAAAGAAAAATAAACATGATGCGAATTTTTGCCTTTTCTCTGTCAGTGAAGTCCATTCTGAAACGCGTCTGAAAATGAACAGTAACTCATTGAATACTTGTCACAGAGGCACAAGAGATTTTTCTTTATGAAGCTGAGATTCTCTTCTTTTAAATTAAGTAATTTATATGAAAAACAAATTATTCTCATTTTATGTAATCTGTATGAAAAAGAGAGAGAGAGATGTCAGTCTTTTCCCTTTCAGCTAATTGTAGCTTAGTAAGTGTTAATGTGACACGCCCACGGAGAGCGTGCGCTATTCAAACGGAAATGATCTGAGGCAAGCCATGCCAACGCCCACATCAGCTGGATAAAACATCAAGTTTAACCCTCTAAGACCGATTGCGTGTGTCTGTTTAAAAGCCTATAGAAACTGAAACCAAATGGCTAGCTCAATCATTCTTTTTGCATACAAAACGCCTTGGTTACAAATGTAACCTCGGTTCCCTGAAGAAGGGAATGAGCGTTGCGTCGAAACGCCATGGGGAACGCAATGCGTTATGATGCCTTGAAGCACATGTAAAATCAGTCCAATGGTGTGGTGGAACGTCAGATGCGGGTGACGTCACGTACCAGGAAGCTAAAAAGCCTGCTTGAGAACAGAGAGCGACAGCTTCGTAAAGTCTGAAGTAGTCGCTGACAGGCATGAAGGAGGTATGGCAAGGCGACGCAACGCTCGTTCCCTTCTTTAGGGAACCGAGGTTACATTTGTAACCAAGGCGTCCCCTTTCAAAGGGAACTCCCGTTGCGTAGAAATTGACGCCATGGGGAACGTCTATACCAACGCCACCATAGCTACAAGATGTCTGTCTTGTGTGTAATTGAGTGAGCAGCACTAAGAAGACAAAACCTGAGACCCTGGTGTAGAATCCAGGTCCAGAGAGTAAAACCTGACGAAGGTGTGCGGTGAGGACCAATCTGCCGCATCACAAACGTCTTGAATGGAAACTCCTGAAATAAGGGAAATAAGGAGGCCGCCATACTCCTAGTAGAGTGAGACCGGACAGGCAAAGGAGAGGGCTGTCCGGCCGCCTCATAAGTAAGTGAAATGGCCTCGACCACCCACTTGCTCATCCTTTGCTTAGATGCAGGGGACCCTTTCCCAGGGGCCCCAAAACACACAAATAGTTGATCAGTTTTACGCCACAGGGCAGCTCTGTGGACATAGGCATATAATGCCCGCACTGGGCAAAGCAAATTATTTCTTTCCTGGTCCGAATTCTGAAATGGAGGAGGACAGAATGCCTGCAGCATGATAGGTCTGACCACATTGGTAGGGACCTTAGGGATATAACCTGGTCTTGGATGAAGAAATGCCTTGACCATACCAGGAGCAAAGTCTAAGCATGACGGAGAAACCGACAGTGCCTGTAAATCCCCTATCCTCTTAAGAGAAGAAATGGCGAGGAGGAACAGAGCCTTCAATGTTAAAAAATTCTCAGAAACCTCCTCTATAGGTTCAAAGGGAGCCATGGAAAGACCTTGTAGAACAATGGCCAAATCCCAAGTGGGTACCCTAGAACGAGCTGCAGGCCTCAGCCTCAACGTCCCACGGAGGAAACGAGATACCAAAGGGTCTTTCCCTATAGACACTCCACCCAAAGGAATGTGGTAAGCACCTATGGCCGCCACATAAACTTTTAAGGTGGATGGGGTTAGACCCGCAGTGAACCGCTCTTGCATTAACTCCAGCACTGTACCAATTGGGCAGTTAACTGGGTCCAGCCGACGGTCACTACACCAAGAAGTGAATACTCTCCACTTCAGGGCATAAAGTTTCCTCGTGGAGGGAGCTCTGGATTTTAGAATGGTCTCAACAACCTAAGTTGAGAGACCTGACACTATGAGCTGGGCCCCCTCAGAGGCCAAGCCCACAGATTCCACAGTTCTGGGCGAGGGTGAAATATTGAGCCCTCTGCTTGGGACAGAAGGTCCCTCCTGATGGGTAACTCCATGGGAGGCCCGTCGAGAAGAGACACCAGGTCGGGGAACCATACTCTGCCCGGCCAGCGCGGGGCTATAAGTAGGTGAACCCGGTCCCTGCGAACTCTCTCCAGAACTCCCGGGAGCAGAGCGATTGGGGGAAAAGCATACAGCCACAGATTTGGCCACGTCTGTACCATAGCGTCCAGTCCGAGAGGAGCTGGATGCGTGAGGGAGAACCAAAGTGGACAGTGAGACATCTCTCAAGATGCAAACAGATCCACTTGTGCTCGGCTGAACACCCTCCATATCTGCTTCACCACCTCAGGGTGGAGCCTCCATTCCCCGGGCCTCAGCCCCTGTCTCGACAGAATGTCTGCTCCTACGTTCTGATCCCCCGGATTGTAAGCTGCTCTGAGTGACAGCAGCTTCTCCTGAGACCACAAGAGGATATGGCGCGTCTGTTTGCATAATTGGCGAGAGCGCAGACACCCTTGATGATTTATATAGGCAACTACTGATGTGTTGTCTGTGTGTACTAGCACATGGTATCCCCTAAGATCTGTGATAAAATGCTTGAGAGCCAGAAATACAGCCAACATCTCCAGACGATTGATATGCCATGAGAGATGATGATCTGCCCACAGACCTTGAGCCGAGCGACCCTCTAGGATCACTCCCCTGCCTGTGAGGGACGCATCCGTCGTTAGCAACTTGCGACGACAAGGAGCTCCCAGCACAGGGCCCTGGGACAGGAACCAAGGTTTCTTCCACATAGCCAGGGCACGTAAGCAACGCCGCGTGACCCTGATTTTGCGAAATGGATTGCCCCTCGGGGAAATCCCTCTGGTCCTGAGCCCATGTGCAGCAGTCCAAAAGGTATCACGTTGGAAGCTGCTGCCATAAGACCCAACCGTCTCTGAAACTGTTTTACAGTAAGTGACTGGCCTAGCTTTATATTCTTCACGGTTACAATAATAGATTCTATACGAGGAGGAGACAGGCGTGCCCGCATCGATATTGAATCCCAAACCACGCCTAGAAAAGTGGTCCTCTGAAGTGGAGAAAGAAACACTCTTTTTGGCGTTCAACCGTAACCCCAACTCTTTCATATGGGCGAGGACAACATCTCGATGCCAAATCGCCAGCTGCTGCGTTTGAGCTAAAATCAACCAATCGTCGATATAGTTCATGATGCGGATGCCCTGCAGACGCAGAGGCGCCAGAGCTGCATCCACGCATTTGGTAAAAGTGCGGGGTGATAAAGCTAGACCGAATGGAAGTACCCGATATAGGTAAGCTCCACCCCCGAAAGCGAACCTCAGAAACTTCCTGTGATAAGGATGGATGGAGATATGAAAATATGCGTCCTTGAGATCTATCGTGACAAGCCAGTCCTCGGATCTGATCTGTGGTACTATCTGTCTCAATGTTAACATCTTGAACTTGAACATGACTGCGTCGTTCAGCACTCGAAGGTCTAGAATAGGACGCAACCCTCCGTCCTTTTTTGGAACTATGAAATACTGACTGTAAAACCCGGTTTTCCTGTTGGAGGGAGGTACATGTTCTATGGCCCCTTTCTCTAACAGAGTTTTTACTTTCTGTTCCATAACCAGAACCTGCTTGGGGCCCACCACTGTGGGTAGGACCCCCATAAACCTGGGTGGGCGAGACCCAAACTGTATTAAATACCCTTTTTCTATTGTCTGCAGGACCCAACGAGAAACATTTGGCAGTAGCTTCCACACTGTCAAAGATTCTACTAGAGGTACCAGCCTCTCGAGACTGGCTTCTGGATTTTCTTGTTGTTGAGCAATCAGTCCGTCGCCCTGTAACGGAGGACCGGCAGGGAACGACTGAACAGACTGCTCTGATTCCCTCCTGACAGGGGGCGGGCATCCCGAGGCCACTACGTTTCCGGGTGGTCCTTGAGATATGTGCTCGCCGGAGACCGCTGCGCCCTGAAACACCATAGGTGGCAGGGTTGGCAGAACGGTCCCCTGAGGGCACTGAAGAGAGACGGGCACCGTAAAAAGAGGTGTTGACCGCACTACTTCGGGGGGGACTACCCTCATTGTCCTGAGCCCTCGAGCGTCAGGACTTTTTCCCCGCAGCCTTCTTGGAGATAATAACGGTCCGCAGACCCGCTCTACCCCTCGAAGACTGCTGGGTTTGAGAGCGCCCTCCGCGTACCCTAGCTGTTTGCGGGGGAGCACGAGAGGAAATGCTCTGTTTTTGAGTGGCACGATGTGAAGAGCTTGTTTTAGATGAGTGAGGCTGCTCCCGCACAGCAGTCTCGTGATAAGAACGATGGGGGAGGAGTTTTTGGAAGGCAGCTGCCTGTTTAGAAGATTCTTGGAACTTTCCCACAACAGTATTCACAGCATTACCAAATAAATCTGCAGTAGAGACAGGTGAATCCATAAGAAAATTCTTCTCCTTTTCTTTAATATTACTGAGGTTGAGCCACAGATGCCTCTCAGTGGCCACCAGGGCTGCCATAGAGCGGCCGATGGATTTAGCCGTCTCCTTGGTGGCCCTGAGAGACAAATCTGTGGCTCTACGCAATTCACACACAACCTCAGAATTAATACCCCCATCCTCATCTAAATCATCCAATAATTCCGCTTGATATGCTTGCATTAGTGACATAGTGTGTAAACAAGCTGCAGCCTGGCCAGCAGCGGAATATGCTTTGCCCACCAGAGATGATGTGACTCTGACGGGCTTATTGGGCAACATCGGAACCTTCAGAGAAGATGCCGTTGCTGGAGATGCCGTCCACCTTCGGCATTTCTCCATAGCCATGGTCTTTATATTTATATATAGAGGAATAGTGAGATGTTTTTGCACTGTATACTCTATATGAGACCGGTTTCTCCCACGATCTCGACACCTCAGTGTGAAGATCGGGGAAAAACGGTAGGCTCCGACGCTGAGGTTGTGATCTAGCTGGCAGAAATCGTTCATCGAGCTTACTCTTAGAATGAACATCCTGCTTATCAGATTGCCACTCAATATTTATCTTTCAACTGCTCTAGTCACAAACTCTAACAGCTCTTTCAACCGGGGCGGAAGAAACCGCAAAACGTGCTTCCAAACCCCGAGAAGAGGCACTGGATCGATCAGGTGAAGGCTGAGATAGGGCGGAGCCTGCCTCAAACCCCGCTGAAAGATCCATCTGCGAACCCCAGGACTGCAATCGACGCCGTGCCTCGGCAGCGGCGGGACCAGAGCCCTGGGGAACGCTAACCTGAACGTTCTCGCGAAAGAATGACAGGCGGGATCGGAGCAAGCGCAAAGGCAGCGCCTCACAATGCGCACAGCCCGCACCCTCGAGTGCAGACTGAGCGTGCCTCTCCTAAACAAGCAACACACAGCTCGTGAGCATCACCACCCGTTAAATAACGCGGGCAGGGATGCACACACTGTTTAAAATAATGCTTGCTCGCCATACTGATATATATATATATATATATATATATATATATATATATATATATATATATTATATATATATATATATATATATATAGATATATATATATAGATATGATATATAGACAGACAACACCAAATAACGTGGACAGATCACACAAAGCGCTACTGAAGACACAGAAGCTGTCGCTCTCTGTTCTCAAGCAGGCTTTATAGCTTCCTGGTACGTGACGTCACCCGCATCTGACGTTCCGCCACACCATTGGACTGATTTTACATGTGCTTCAAGACATCATAACGCGTTACGTTCCCCATGGCGCCAATTTCGACGCAACGGGAGTTCCCTTTGAAAGGGAACCAGAGATGTAACATGTTCAGATCAAGCCTCCGACATGCCCATGTTGCGTTGTTTACACCCTCTAATCAGTCTGTGCAAACTGCGTAATATGCGTTTACAAAAAAAACAACACAAAAATGCATTGCACGTCTTTGCACACATGTTCTGTAGATCTGCGATTGATAGTTACGTCTTCCGATGGCTCATTGACGTATCACGTTCTGTGCACTATGACCCCACGGTGTGTCGTATTTTGTGACGTCATACGCTGTGTCATTTGACCATGTGTTTGTACACGGACGCAAGTAAACGCAAGTACACGGACGTGGAGGTTTTGGAAATACTAATTTGGTCCGATGACCATGAACTCTCCGTCTGCTCATCTATTCATTTTCTATTTTAACCAATTCAATGTTCATTCAATGTTCAATCAATATTCAAAAGATAAATGTAATCTGTTTGACCGCAAATGTAATTGAATATTTTACATGGCATTTATACCCTTTTTTTTAATGAGTGTAAAAATGAGTATCTTAAAAACTAATTTATGTAAACAGTTCAAATCAATTCCGTATAGTTTTAAATTGTTTTATCCACGTTTTTCACATTGACAAGTTTGAGGTTGACATTTCTCCATTTTTTGTATTGAATAAAATATGTAGAAAAAAAATAATTAAATTTTTTTTTCTTTTTGTTTATTGCATTTTTGAGATATTTATCTAGTCACTTTTGATTTATTACAAACATAGCCTTCAAGTTGGGCCGTGGAGCATGGGCTGATCAGACTGGGCCGGTGACCAGGGGGGAGCAGGACGTGGCGAAGGCCAGGGCGGAGCAGGACGAGGCGAAGGCCAGGGCGGAGCAGGACGAGGCGAAGGCCAGGGCGGAGCAGGAAGAGGCGAAGGCCAGGGCGGAGCAGGACGGGGACCAGGGCGGAGCACACTTGGACGGGGACCAGGGCGGAGCACACTTGGACGGGGACCATGTCATCATCGCCTCCATGGCACCCGCAGAGTACCTACTGCCCCCCCCCAAAAAAATACTTCAGGAAAGGCCTCCTGGAGCTTGAAGGGCGCAGGCAAGGCGAGGTGCAGAGGCGGGGCCGGCAGGGCGAGGCGCAGAGGCGGGGGCGGCAGGGCGAGGCGCAGAGGCGGGGCCGGCAGGGCGAGGCGCAGAGGCGGGGCCGGCAGGGCGAGGCGGGGCCGGCAGGGCGAGGCGCAGAGGAGGGGCCGGCAGGGCGAGGCACAGAGGCGGGGCCGGCAGGGCGAGGCACAGAGGCGGGGCCGGCAGGGCGAGGCGCAGAGGTGGGGCCGGCAGGGCGAGGAGTCTGGGTACGCTCACCGGAGCCTGGCGAACCGAACGAATCCTCCTTCTCCTCCTGCGGCGGCGTCTCACTTGACTTGACTCACTTGACTTGGCAGACGAACTTGACTCACTTGACTCGGCAGACGGACTTGACTCACTTGACTCGGCAGACGGACTTGACTCACTTGACTCGGCAGACTCACTTGACTTGGCACTTGACTCGGTAGACTCACTTGATTTGGCACTTGACTCGGTAGACTCACTGGACGATGCACTTGACTCACTGGACGATGCACTTGACTCACTGGACGATGCACTTGACTCACTGGACGATGCACTTGACTCACTGGACGATGCACTTGACTCACTTGACTCGGAACATGACTCACTTGACTCGACAGACTCACTTGACTTGGCACTTGACTCGGTAGACTTACTTGATTTGGCACTTGACTCGGTAGACACGGTAGACTCACTGGATGATGCACTTGACTCGGAACATGACTCACTTGACTCGGAACATGACTCACTTGACTCGGAGTTTGACTCACTTGGCTCGGTGCTTGACTCACTTGGCTCGGCGCTTGAATCAGCAGGGCTCACGTGAAGTGCGGAGTCGGCAGGGCTGACGTGAGTCGCGGACTCGGCTGGGCTCACGTGGAGCGCGGTCTCGACTGGGCAGAAGTGAGTCGAGGGCTCGGCGGGGCTGACGTGAGTCGCGGGCTCGACGGGGCTCACGTGGAGCGCGGGCTCGACTGGGCTGACGTGAGTCTAGGGCTCGGCTGGGCAGACAAGTAGCGCGGGCTCGGCTGGGCGGACGTGAAGCGTGGGCTTGTGGAGTGTGGTCTTGGCAGAGCTGGGGCGAAGCGCAGGCGCGACCGGGCTGACATGAAGCGCAGGCTCTCGAAGCTTCTCCTCCACGCCCACGGTAAACGGAGAGCCGCTCCACAACAGGGCCAGGTTGATATACCACTCTAAAGACCCGTGCGGATCAGGTTCGGGCATCTGAGAACCCAGTGGTTCCGATAAACCCCCGCGGAAGAAGATCTTCAAGCACTGTGTATCCATTTGCGCGAGGTGCGCCAGCTCGAGGAATTCTGCGACATAGTCCTCGATGGCACGATTCTCTTGGTGAAGACGGAGAATCTGGACGTCGACTGGACTCCAGTAAGGCATGGCTGCTGGATCACGAAGCGGTGAGTTCTTCTGTAACGATGGTGCGGTTGAGGTAGAGAGGAGGCAGGATCCAAATGCAGCACACGCTTTAATTAACAGCTTACACAAACTATGCAGACTAGATACAGGTCTCAGGATACAGGAACACAACCAACATGAATGCTACACAATAAACAAGAACTCACAAAGACAAGACTGGAACACAGGGCTTAAATAATCAGAGACAAACGAGCTAAACAAGGGGACGTGGGAAATCAGAAACACCTGGGAAAACCAATAGACACGACAGGAAACCACTGAACATGACAAGACACAAAACCACTCTGTTACAATAAGTTATTTATTTTTAAGTGCTTTGTTCTAATCGCGATATTGAATAGTGTTTGTAAACTGCAAAAAGACTGTTTAAAAATGAATTACGTGTCTGTGTGTGAATGAATGAATGGCACAGACGAGCGCGTTTACTACAGCTGCAAAGAGCGCAAAATGTCTTTGTATAAGCAACAAACTGCAAATTAACATTTATATGCTATATCAAAAACAGGTTATGTTACAGACTAAATATGTATGTTTAGACAAGATTACGTTGATTAGTTTTGGATAGATTATAAAGTTTTTACTATAAAAAAACATCAAACTTTTGTTCGCCAATTTCTGCTCATTTGTTAAATATATAGTAGACTAGGGGATGTTTTGTCAAAAATAAAGTAGGTATATTGAATTATCATCTAAGATGTTATTTTAGTGTTTGTTCCAATATTCAAACTAATTAATCCTTACCTTTGAAATGCGCATGATGAAATGTTTACTTTTTACAAAGACATATTACACTTGAAATATTGTTAAAATTGTAATTGGTTACAATTTCTAATATTATATACATTATTCATGATTCATGAGCAACTGTGTCTAAAGTGTTGGAAAAGAGAGAGTTAAAAGTACATGTTCTTCTAAGCTATCTGAGATGCTGAGATGATGAAACTGGGGCCTGTTTCAGAAAGGAGGTTAAGTGAAAACTCTGAGTATGTTAACCCTGAAATGAGGGAAACTCTGGGTTTTCCGTTTCAGAAAGGGAGGTAAGTCAAACCTGAGAAAGCAGAGTAAGTCAAGCCCGTTTCTGAAAGAGAGGTAACTTATACTCAGAGTCAGTTGCCATGGTAACTTACTCTGTGAACCTAACCTGGTCAGGAGCAGGTTTTCTTTAGTAAACCCAGAGTTTCTTGCGGTCTCCTCCCCTTTTTTAAAGAGGAAGTGGTGTTTAAACACCAACAATAATACTAAAATGTATTTAAACATTATTTAAGGAATATATATTGTTTGTCCTTGGTTTAATTGACTAAATCTGTTTTGCAGCACTTTGCCAAAAAATAAAAGGATTAAAACGTTTGCTAAACTTTTATTTGATTACCACCGTTTTTGATCATATATTTGTATTAAATCATTTTTTTTTAAAAATCGGAATAAAAAACATTTCATAGAACTCAATTATTTTTTAAACATAATTTAATAATTATTAATGATAAAAAATAAGATGTTAATCTAATTCATAATCAATTATTGAAATTAGTTGATTAGATTTGTTTTATTGAACAAATGGTTAATTTATTTTACTGTCATTTTAACTGATGATAATAATAACCGTAATTTAATAATGCAGTTTATATATTTAATAATTGTTTAATACCATAAACCGTGATATTTTCTGAGATGGTTATCATACTGTGAAACTCTCGTACGTTACAACCCTACATGGGAGAGTCCCCCACCCCAACCCAACCCAACCCAACATGGGAGAGTCCCCCACCCCAACCCAACCCAAACCTACATGGGAGAGTCCCCCACCCCAACCCAACCCTACATGGGAGAGTCCCCCACCCCAACCCAACCCTACATGGGAGAGTCCCCCACCTCCACCCCCACTGTTAAAAAAGTAACTCAGCAACTTTTACTCACATTTTAAATGAGCTACTTTTTACTTTTACTTGAGTAGATTTTTAGACTGGTATTTTTACTTGTACTTCAGTAAAAATGTATCAAAGTAATAGTAGCCTACTTTAGGTTGAATAACATTCTTCCAGTTTCACCTCTGATATTATAACAGTAAGTTACTCTAAAATAGTTATAGTTACTACAAATGACATCTTCAACAGTGTAATTAGATTAATGTAATAATTACTATCTTTATAAATATTGGTCTACATATTACTAATTACTAAATCCTATATCAACCTCAACCACTTGAACAATACAAGGAGAGACAAGAATCTGCACTTTTAATGCTTTCAAATTAACAATATAGAATTGCATGAATTATTCTTGAATTGATCAAAGTGTGTAGAGGGAGAAGGTTACATAAAAAAATATACCTTTTAAAAATGTATGTTAAATCCACTATTGTTTTATACTGAATTGGTCTATAGTCTATGCAGTAGCCTATTTAATGTAATTGCATCATATTTATTTTAAATTACAGAAGAATTAAGAGTAATCCCTTTAATTAAATTACAATATTTGGATTACTTGGTAATTAATTACACCGAAGACCTTTTTTTGTCTGCCGCTGTTACCATGGTGACTCCTAATATCTGCGCTCCATTGATAATGGCTTTTTATAGTTGTGGTGCACGCGCTTAACTCAGAGTGAGTCAACTCAGAGTTGATTGAACCAACTCATTTCAGCTGTTCTGTAACCGAAAACTCAGAGTTTCCCATCTCAGGGTAAGTCAACTCAGAGTTCAAGTTTTAACTCAGAGTTGGTTGAACCTCCTTATTGAAACAGGCCCCTGATCAGGAAGATTAAGCAATCTTTAGTGGCTGAAGTGATAGGTCTCACATATTTGTAACACAGCGTCGGCTTTGCAGCTCTGCTGCAGAATTTCAACGGCATCAACATTGTTTCCATGTGATAATATTAGATCTAGAGTATGATTACTACAATGAGTAGGTCATGACACATGTTAAGAATGTATTTAAATACCAATCCCAATGCATCTTTTTTGTTTGATAGCAATTTTTTTTATCTGCATGTATATTAAAATCACCAACAATTAGGGATTTATCTGCAGTCTATCACACAACGCTCAGGAAAGGGTGAATAAACTTAGGCTTTATTTATACACTAAATGCAGACTCCAAAATAACAGGTAACAAATGCTCAGAATATACTCAGGAAGTGTCTCTAGACGAATACTCAGGAACCAGGAATCAGAAATAGACATGACCAGACGAGGATTGACGCGGTACTGACGAGATCCGACCCGGAGTGAAGAGTGACTGAAGCTTTTATGCAGCGTGAGTGCAGATCATGAGGAAACGAGGTGCAGGTGATCAAAATCAGGGAAAGTGCGTGCAGGTGAGAATCCAGGGGAATGCTGGGACGTGTAGTGCGGGACAGGACCAGGGGAAACCGTGACATTACCCCCCCCCCCCCCTCCTCCCGGAAGGCGCGACCTCGCGCCTAAACAAAACCGAACTCCACGTGGCATTGCTGGAGGGAGGAGCCATGGGTACAGACAGCCAGCAGGCCTCAGGGCGATGACAGGAAGCGATGACAACGTGGAAGGCGGAGCCCACCGTGCCGCCGGAGAGCCGAACGAGTGACAGGACACAGGAGACCTCGGAGACCACGACCGAGCCGCAGCGACATCCCTCCGAGATGGCAGCAGGGATCCGGAGGGCAGAGGTTGAGCAGGAGCGACCGAGGGCAGAGGTGGAGCCTGAGGAAGGGAGGAGCACACTGTAGCCAAAGGGGTGGAGGGCCGGAGAGCATCGAATGGCCCGCAAGTCCGCGGCGAATGTGGTGCGATGACCGACCCAGGTGTAGCCGAAGTACTGAGGGAGCCCGGTGAAGCCGAATGACCGATGGTCACTGCAGACATCGAGGGTGGGTGGAGCATAGGCGTGGGAGTCAGGGCGACGGGTCGAAGTGGAGTGGAACGTAGAGAGGCTGGAGGCGAAGGCACGGAGTCCTCACGCCCAGGATGAGAAGACCTCCAGCAGTCCAGCAGTGGAACCACACCACTGAGAGGTAGAGGTGGAACAGCGGGGCTGATGGGGGGAGACGAAGACTGGGCAACAACAGTGGTCTCAGTAATGGGTGGGTGGGACACACTTCCATGCCCTCGAATTCCACTAACACTCCCTCGGCCAAGGATGTCATCGGCTCTGTAGGCGTGACGAACTCAGGCTCTGGCGGGCAGGCGACGGGCTCAGGCTCTGGCGGGCATGCGACGGGCTCAGGCTCTGGCGGACAGGCGGCGGGCTCAGGCTTGTGCACTGCTTCGGCTGGCCAGATGAGATGCGCTGGTTCGGCTGGGCTGGTGAGGGAAGTGGACTCAGAGGATCCGAAGCGAAAGGGTTCTTCGGTATGGCGGGTGTGGGGAGTGGGTTTGGTGGCTCCAAACAGAAACGCCGGTTCGGCAGGGCGGAGACGGAAGAAGAACGGAGTGGGGCTGACTTGCGGAGAAGGAAGAGGTGCTGGGGATCGAAGGGCGTGGATAAAATCCATTAACGTGGCATGGATGGAGTCCTGCATTGTGTGTGGTCGGATCTTCTGTCACACAACGCTCAGGAAAGGGTGAATAAACTTAGGCTTTATTTATACACTAAATGCAGACTCCAAAATAACAGGTAACATAAATGCTCAGAATATACTCAGGAAGTGTCTCTAGACGAATACTCAGGAACCAGGAATCAGAAATAGACATGACCAGACGAGGATTGACGCGGTACTGACGAGATCCGACCCGGAGTGAAGAGTGACTGAAGCTTTTATGCAGCGTGAGTGCAGATCATGAGGAAACGAGGTGCAGGTGATCACAATCAGGGAAAGTGCGTGCAGGTGAGAATCCAGGGGAATGCTGGGACGTGTAGTGCGGGACAGGACCAGGGGAAACCGTGACACAGCCAGTACTAACTCTGAGAGAAAATCAGCAAATTCTTTGATAAAGTCTTTATGGTGCCCTGGTGGCCTGTAGTCAAGTCAAGTCATCCTCATTTATATAGCGCTTTTAACAATGTAGATTGTTTCAAAGCAGCTTTACAGAGATAAACATATAATTTAAGGTAACAGATTGGTTTGGTTTTATAGCGGTTCTTGAATAATGTTATTTCCAGCTAAAGTTAGTTTTGATTGATTCACTTCAAAATGATCATTTGTTATTCAATTAGGGGGGCGCTAAGATGACACCGTTCTCTCTAAACAGACTTTAAACGTGAACATGTGATAAACGCTGATGGCGTTCACATGCGCATTAATTCATTCTATAGTTATTTGCATTTGAATATATGTGCGCAGGTTTGTAATTCCCTACAAACCATGCCTAAACAAACTACTTGTCTTGCCTATAAATTTGATGTAGAATTTTATTTTATTTTAGCACTTCGGGTAGGAACTCGAACCGGAATTTCCACATATCTTTATCTGTAGAGTGATATACTGTATACAGTAGCCAGCACAAATCTTAAACGTGATTTATCATTTACACTAGACATTGTTACATTAAGCACCAACACTTCAAAATAGTTATATTTGAAACTAGACTTCTTAGTAATTCTGAAAATATTACTGTAAATATGAGGTTCATGTTTATAACAGTAATCTTGGAGGGTGGACTCATTTAAAGTAATGTAATTTTTCTGGTTTTACACAGCACACCTAGGTTAAAGTCTGTAATCATATCATTAACAATAAGTGCTTTTGAAGTAAGAGATTGAATATTCAGCAACCCGAGCTTTATCATTTGTTCATTTGTATAATATCTATTTTTTATTTGTTGAACATCAATTACATTTTTACCCTTAGATTGTTTTTTTAGGAAGATTTTTGTATTTCCTAATTCGGGGAACATACATAGTCTCTATATGATGATATCTAGGTGAAAGAGTCTCTATGTGATGGGATTTATCTGACCTCAACAACGTGAGGCAGCTAGCTGATGGTCGGTTTAGCTAGTCTGTCTGCTTCCTGACTTGGAGCCCAGTTCATGTTTGAGCTCTGAGACTATGTGCCATATTACTAGAGAGAAGAGCAGCACCATCCCAAGAGGGATGAATACTATCTCTTTTCAACAGGTCGGGTCTGCCCCAAAAACTTTTCCAATTGTCTATGAATTCTATTTTATTTTTCGGGTTTGATGCCCAGACACGAGGCAGCGATCATGACTGTCAGACCGAGCCAGGTACCGACCGTGTTAAAGGAGAACTCCTTTAAATGGACTCCAGTAAACATAAAAATGATGTTTATTCAGCCAGCTCACATACCTGTGTTTTCTTCCTGTTTTCGGTCGAAGTCCACAGTAGTCTATTGTCGAGTTTGCGCGCGCGCGATCATTGGTAACTAGATAACTGATCGCGCGCGCGAACTCGACAATAGACTACTGTGGACTTCGACCGAAAACAGTAAGATAACACAGGTATGTGAGCTGGCTGAATAAACATAATTTTTATTCATATCTTTCACATCTACTGCAGTCAGATTGACCGTGTTCACTCTTAATAACACCACTCACATGGCTGTGCACTTGTAATGACAAATCAAGGATGTTAAGATGCTAAAAGCAGGTTTAGAACTTGCCCGGTTTAAGTCACCAGGGTGCGAATTTTTAAAAGAGGATAACACGGTGTAGGCAACACCGATTTTTGTCGTTGTTCTCTGTACTGACAGCACTCCAAATGTACAAAAAATGAGCTCAATGTTAAAATTGACCGGAGTTCTCCTTTAACTCTTTTGGGAATTGCTCTATAAGTGCTGAAGCGCACAGTGGAAATTGCTGCAGCAAAGCTTACAGGGATTTAGTGCAGCCTGCAGTGTGCAGCAACAATGCTCTTTTGCAGTATGAACAGCAGTATCTCATTGAAGATCACAACAACACTGGAACAGAGCTTCTCCCGTAGCACACTCCAACAGAGATTGCAGCTTATTTGCAGGAACACACAGGCTCGACTCCAAAGGGAAATGCTGAAGTGCAATTGCACACACTTCTGTATTTATACCCACACTGCAATTCTCACATGCCAATGGCTATTGGCTCATTTAGTTACATTTGAAGATGATTGGGCTTCCTGGCAAGATCCCAATTCGTCAGTTACCGTTCTGACATAATGTCAAACGTGACAGACTGAAAGGGAACCATGGTTATATGTGTAACCTGAGACATTTCTTGTTTGCACGGCATGTGGACTAACATAATAAGCTGACATTCAGTACAATCTATATATATATATATGTGGCGAGCAGGACGAGGCCGAGGGCCGTGAGAGAGCGGCACAAGGCCTGTGGCGTGATTACTGATGAGCAACACCTGTGCGACGCACCGGTCTCGTATCTCTCACTGAGGAGCGGAAGTATTAAAGGAGGAGCGACGACAATGGAGATTAAGACTAGTGCGTTGCGCAGGAGTCACTCATCATTAATCACGCCACCGGCCTTGTGTCACCCTCTCACGGCCCTCGGCCTCATCCTGCTAGCCACAATCTTATATTTAGAATATAAATTTAATTTACACCTTTTAGTTTGTCAATAGATTTTAAGCCCCTTTTTTGAAGAGTGTGCATGTACATAAGTGCTCTAATACGTAAGAAGAAGCCTATGACTGAAATGGAAATACATGGAAATAACTGAGAAAATAAGAATTAGTCCTCAGATTATATAATATTAAAAATAAAATCTGCAAAAGAAAAGATCTCAAAATCGATTATTAGGAAGTTATTACTCCAGAGACATCATTAACCAACATGCCCTTTGTATGAGGCCCTTTAGCCGGTATTGATGGACACTCGTTCTAGGGACCGTTGGTCAAGAGAAAGGTCTGTTACGGACTGAGGGTTTGGCGGCAGGCCAGGGTGTTTTCACACAGAGAGTGTCGCTCTGCCAGGCTACATCACGTCCTTCGCCAATATGACTGTGATGTGCGCACACAAGACAGGAGCATTGCTTGGGCGGAAGCCCAGCAAAAATTAACCACAAGCCTAGTCTGATGGTACAATTTGGCGCCAGCTGGACTGGTTGGGAAGCATTTTAGGCTTCCAAGAACCGGGCCAGGGGCCTGGGAACCACAGATATTCCCTGGGGTGGGGCAGCAAGGTGGAGGACAGAGACCTGGGTCGGAAGGCCCAAAGGCAGCTCGAAGCGGGGTCTGAATGTTGTGCACAACACTTACCTGTCTCCATGTGACGGCAGGGGGTGCGTAAAAAGGCACGCTCGTGCCCCAGAGGGCCAAGTCAGTTGTGATGCGGAGCTCACTTAAGAGCGGACAGTCTAGGCTACCCTTGTGTATGTCCATGAGTGCCTTGGCCTGATAGACCTGTAGCAATGCCATGGGAACCGGGGCGACGGGCTGAGAACCAGCGTGGCCCGCCCCGAGAAACCAATCATCTAACCGAAACTGAGCGGGATACAGTGGAGAATTCCACTCGAGCCGAAAGCCTTGGTGGCCCTTATTTAGCATAGCTGACATTTCTGGATCTGGCTCGGGCAACGTTACACTCCCAGAGGGAGATAACGCAGCCGAGTCATCATCTCCAGAGGCCAGCTGACCCTCCGATGCTGCAATGGGCATCCTGTCCTCTAGAGGGGCCCGAATGAAATGGCTGGTCGATCTATTACTGAGGGACCAGCACGCTCAATGGGGGACTCCATCGGCTGCGGTGTGATGGAGGAGTGAAGAGCCCACAGGGAATGGTTACCGGGCGAGACATCCATCACTATCCTCCGATCATCTATCCCACACGGCACCCTAGGGTGGGGCATGGTAATGGGGACTCCACCTTCACGGATGAAGGCGAGCCTCGATCTCAACACAGAGACATTAATATTCCTGGAATGGGAACATGAACCATCCTCAAAAGCTACTTCAGCGTGCTGTAAGCCCAAACATGTGATGCAACAATTGTGACCATCAGAGGGGGACAGGGAACGACCGCATCCAGAAACGCACGGGTGGAATGACATCTTGAAAAAGACGCAAATGCACCCGTGTTGCTTTTTCAGGAAATGAAACATTCTCACCAGTGCCGAAGCACACAGGGGAATGATCGCGGCAATACACCCAGTGATGGTGCAGCCTGTACCAGTGAAGTACTCACTTTCTTCACCCTGAACCGGCCGTCAAAACAAAGACAAACACAGAATTGTGATGCTGTTAAAACAGCAGTTAAGAGCTCAGAAGGCTCACGACCACTGCTGTACTCGCGCTGTCGAAACACCAGCACCGGGAGAGACTTCCTGAAGAAGCGATGACACACTCGTTCGTTGTAATATAACAACACTCTTCAGAGAAGCAGATCTCACACGGCAATGTGCATTGGCTTGTTTTAACAGTACTCGAAGATGACAGGGTCCCTAAGCGTGATCTCAATCAGTCGACACGTCGAACGTGAGCGACTTAACAGGAAATGCAGTTAACCCTAGTCCAATAGCCTCTAGGCTTTTTAATACATTAGGCAATCACAAATAGTTTGAATTACATTTAATTTATTCACAGGTTTGGAAAATTAACTATTTTTAATCAAGCTTACTGCACTTTATAAATGAAATGTATAAAAATAAGGGGTTAATTTGAGGAAAGCAATCATCCAACCATCCAGTAGAGAGACCTTTTCCAAATGCAAGATAGGACATTGCTGTGCCAAAATACCCTCTCAATAACCTGAGAAGCCTGCATGGAGTAAATATCCTGCTGATGCTCAGTACTGTGAGGAGAGAACCGCATTATTACCGTTTTCAGCAGGGGGCACCAATCAGAGGAAGAGAGCTCATGTGGAGTCTGCCTTAGACTCCTTGGCAAAGCCATTGGGCCTAATCGTTTTAACCTTCCTCATCAGGTTCTCTGTAAATACATTTCTAATTTATCGTTTTCTATATTCCATGCTTCACACACCATGAATATGGAGAAATCATTTGAAATTCTCCACTTCATGAGCTTCTTCTCTGGAGTAATTACTTTAGCACAATAAGCGGGCAAGTAGAGAAGCGTTCCACAGCACATCTATGGAAAAAAAATGAGCAAAGGAAAAAGGGAGGAGGGTGTAAAAAAGAAAGACTGAGGGTAAAATTGGGCGAGAGGGAGCACCATTTCAAGTGCTTTAAGCTTTCACTTTAGATTTGTTCTTCCCTGTAAAAGCTGTCTTGCTGGAACAATGAAAGGAGCAGCACATAAATAATGGGCAATTTGTTGTTGGGACAATGAATATGGGTAATTGGCGGTTTCTCTGCCGTCCCGATCTTAAGGTAACCAATATTTAAGGGCATGCCCTCTGAAGAGCTGATGTGCTAGAGGGGAGGAGAGGAGGTGTGGTTGAGGGCACAGGGACAGAGGGATGATTAAAGACTGTGGTGACACAGTACATGCAGTGGGTGAAAGTTAATCGTGTCAACATCACAGAAGAGGACACATTTATTCAATGTCATCCGGAGGAGGACTGGAACAGTCAGAACACATGTGGCTTCAGATACTCAGCATAATTATAAATAACATCCACCACTGTGACAGACGGCAATCACTTGGAGTGGAACAGGAGACGTCATTCTTCAGAATCTCAAGACCGCAAACATGACTTGTAAGACTATTGGATTCACAAAGGTTTGCGTTGTCCTTCTATTCTACAACTCCCGTGCTCTTGTCATCCTAATAAAATGCATAAATGTAATGGAGAATATTTTAGAAGAGCTGGACATAGGTTTCAACAGAGGTTTCTAATATACAAAATACAGAGAACTTTGTTCTGTAAACGTTTTATTGCAGTCTGATTTGTCAAACCAATCTTGTTTATTGTAGTCTGATTTGTCAAACAAATCTCGATTTTCAAATGGAGGAATGTGAATAGTTTAAAAACTTGACCATAACATCGTTTGAAAATCAGGATCTTCCACCCCAAACTGTGTTGTGCTTTTGAGCACATTATTGAAAAATAATGTATACATTTCCTAAACCTGTTAAATCAACCATTTAATCATGGTTAAATGCCCAAAATAAATCCACATATCTCAAATTGTTGTAACCACTCTCTGTTTGCTGCAATTTACCTTACATGTTAACTAAATGTGGGGTAAAGAGTATCAAATTACTTATAAACCAAGCAGTCAAAAAGGACATGAAACTTTAGACTTGTTTAGTATTTTGAAAGCTATCAATATGTATATATCGATAGATAGCTTTCAAAATAAGCTAGTAAGTAAAAGTCCTAAAAATTCTAATACATTCTAAAAATTCCATAATTGTATTATCCATAATGTCTTGTTCCATAAATCTGCTCAAGGATGGATATATATATATATATATATATATATATATAATATATATATGTGTGTTTTTAAAAAGAGGCTTAATGAATTGATCCAAAGGGGCAGTAAAGTTATTTTCATCAAATTATTCTGATTTTTTTAATGTATTTTTATCAAGCATCACATCTGTTTTTGACATTGATAATAATAATAATAATAATAATAATAATAATAATAATAATAATAATAATAATAATAATAATAAATGTTTATTGTGCAGCAAATCAGCATATAATGATTACTAAATAGTCACGTGACACTATAGACTGGAGTAATCGCTGCTGAATATTCAGCTTTGTCATCATGAATAAATTGCATTTTAAAATATTTGAAAATAAAAAATCAGAGTATGAATTCCCTGGCAACTGAGCCCATGACCTTGGTCTTGCTATCACTACAGTTTCTCTACAGTTTGAGCTACAGTAACAATTTTAACTCAGTGAAGTTGTTGAATAAAGCACATTAGAATCTTGAACGTCTAGTAGACCAGTGTTCCAGCTTCTGATTTTGCTGGATATTGCTCCACCAGAATCATCTGGGAGGCTGTTTATCGGATGAGGAAGTGCAAAAGTTGATGTGTGATTTACAAGGCCATTACCAGGCAGTCTCAAGACACCGGTTCAAGTCAGAAAAGGCATATTGTAATGTCATTTTATGACAAAGCTGGGTGCTTTGCAATGGAGGTGTGTTGAGTGTAGATTATGGAGTCTGCCTGAGGTCTCCTCCTTCAGCTGGGGAATTATGGCTAATCGTCCGTGTAATGCAGTGCTTTTCACTTTTTGACAGGACTGTAAAAATGGTGAGTTTAGGCACACGATCTGTATGACAGTTTTGCAATTAGTCCTACTGCATACAAGACCAAAGGTGAACAAGTGCACTGGCGACATTAGATAATCAGTCATCATACTTAACAAATGCCCTCCCTCAGGGAATGGGAAAAGAGGAAAAATGGAGCGATAAACCCTAAAAGTGAGTCATTATTATTTAAAACATCCATCTCTGCTCTTAAACCCTTCACCTTCCCCAGAAGGTGTGCTCATCTCTACATGAATGGCTTGTTGTCTTGTCGAAGGCCACTTAATAGTAGTTCTGCAGTCTCCTGGGGCCTGTCTTGGTCTTGTGAGTGGGACAGAGGGCCCTAGAAATCTCATTCAAGACTCTCTGTGCTGCTCTCATCTGCCTTTACTAGTCAGCAGAAAAGAGAGAGGGCTCCATCTACTAGCTTGTGAGCTGTCAGCTTCTATTTGGAGTATGTATTTGTTCCTCTCCACTGGCTTTATTTATTTATCACAAAATATGCGTCAGGGGTTTGACTCACAGGAAGACATGCCAAGACACACATAAAACTAGCAGTGTCAGGACTGTTAACACTTCACTAGACACCACTTTCGTCAGGAAAAAAAGCCGGGGCCATTGATGCTGTTTTCAGTCAAAGTCAACTTCGTTTTCTTGATGGCAAGCTGTAAGAATCAGCCTGTCCTCTCGAAAATCACTCGAACTGGCAAAAGTTGCTATGGACTGTCAACACAAAAGAGAAGAGATCAAAAGGAATTGGCAGGAGAAAATAAGGAGGGCTCTGCATTCTGAGGAATGAAACATTCAAGGGAATGTGACATCTTTATACAGTATGTGTATGTAAAATAGTTCCCAGTGTCATGTTGTATGACTTTTAGAAATTCAAAAGAAAAAAGGTTAAATTGATAATATATATATATATATATATATATATATATATATATATATATATATATATATATATATATATATATATATATATATATATATATATATATATATATATATATATATATATATAAAGGCATGTAAAAAAGAGAGTGGGTTGCCTTCTCTGGCAACAGCCGAGAGGAGGCTGTGCACCTGCCTTCACTGTCAAGCACCAGTAGGCTTTGGTGATTTAGTTTAAGGTAAATTTAGCACAGGCCACTGGAGACTGGGAATTCAATTCTTTTTATAATACAATAGCTCTCTGTGTAAAAATCACAAAATATATTACCCACAGGTGGGTGGTGGGGGGTCTACAGTCATTAAATCTGTCAAATTGAAAAGTTTGAAATTGATTTTCCTTTCTGTACTCTAAACTTTTTTTGTGCAAAATTTACAATAACTGACAAAACCACTTGGAAGCAGTAAGGAGCCTCCATCACACAGTCTGGCTGGTGTGGGGGTATTATGTTTGTTTCTCTGTGTGCATGTGGTGCATTTGTGTGAGCTGTCAGGTACTTGGTATCCAAATTTAGCAGCATGAAATCCAATGAACACTCAGACTTAGAGTTATAATAAATCAAAGGAGTTCACCAAAAAAAAAAAAAAAGAAAGAAAGAAAGAAAGAAAAAATGCACAATTCCAAAATGAAATCGGGGCCCGTTGCATAAAACATTTTTAGATTAGTTTTGCATGTTAGTTGTTTAAAACTTAATAAGCCTGGTCTTTCAAAGTCATTTGCATAAAGACTTAGCAGCCCAATTTAAGACTCAAAAGTAAGACTACGTACCTCAAGGCTAAATTTCCTTTTATTTACAGGCTATGTCAATGAGCTGGAAGAGCTGCAGTGATGTCTCTGGGTAATGCCCTCCTCTCAATGTTGTCCCTTTAAAAAAAAATATAACACTTGTCATTTCTGATTAGGTTTGTTATTGTAGACAATCCTCTTCTTTTTGGTATCTCTAAATATCTTCATTCAAATTAATTTGCCAGATATTTACTTTGAAGCAACACTGGACAACATGTTGATCAAGACATTTAAACATTTTGCTTAAAGTTTTTCATTATCTTACTTTTGATTAAAATGCAATGTGAATTACGCTGTTTAACTGAGTTTGCCAACATGGTTTTTTCTTCTCTGGCCCATATATTATATAATATTGGATGGACTACACAAATATGAATATTGTTGTTTAAATAATCGCTCTAGGTCTAAATTCAATCCCTTTGAGTGTGTGTGTGTGTGTGTGTGTGTGTGTGTGTGTGTGTGTGTGTGTGTGTGTGTGTGTGTGTGTGTGTGTGTGTGTGTGTGTGTGTGTGTGTGTGTGTGTGTGTGTGTGTGTGTGTGTGTTTGATAGTTAAAGCCACAAGCTAGTGAGTGACCAGTGGTGCTGATACATGTGCAGCGTAATCATGAATGAATACTTAAGATGAAAGTACATCTTGATAATATTAACTGGCTCATCTCGTCTGAGGGTGATGATCAATGGAGTCATGGAGCAGAATTTATGGGTCATTATGGGATTGGATGCTGTGCCAGCAGTTATGATTAGAAGCTGACTTATTAAGACATTGATGCTTTAAATTGGATTTAAGCCATGAAGCATGCATGTGACTGAGCACTAATTGTTACAAATGAGAGCCCCATCGGACATAGCGTTAAGATGTTGATTGCATTCCTTTAGAGGCAATATGATGTGTGGGCAATTTGAAGTTTATATTTTGAAAAAAAGAAAAGAAAAAAAAAGTCATTAACCAGATTTTCATTAAAATGTACAAAAATATTTATGTTTATCTGTTTATGATTCAAATGGCTTTATGTCCGTTTTAGCAAAAGCTGAACTATTTCTCATAAATGGATCCTTTCATTTATGTGACTTATTGTAGAAAGAATAAAAAGGCTCGTGATGGAGCTTGCACATTTTTGATGTTTACAGCAACAATTTGTTTTAGGGGTTATAGGAGGCAACATGATGAAAAATGTAAGTTCTGCTATATTTTCAGAAAAAGCTTTGACCATGTGTCCATACACTTTCCTTTCCTTTCATTCAGCAGTGTCCAGGGCTGTAATAGAGGGCTCCAGCAGTGTGGAAGGGAAGCTCATTTGGTCATACTAACCCTGCCAGCGTTGCCCCATATAGGACCCCCATTGTCATGCCGTTCCCCCGCTGCTGACCTTTAGTATGTGGAGGCAATGTCAGGTAGAAAGGTTTGTTGTGCTTGAGTCCCATCATGTGGCTCTTTTTAGCTCTTGCTGTGTTAGTGAAAGGGAGGAAAAGAGAGATGCCTGTACAGCGTACTAAACATGGGCTACTCAATAGCCCTGCCTGTATGATGTCGCACTGTGGACGCGTGGGCTTGGGTTCACTAGGCCCTAGAGAGGGGAGAGGATCCCAGTCTGCCACAGGCAAATTTCCCTTTTCCCTTCCAAATGAGGCCTTAATGATTTATAGATGTTTGCTTTAAAAAGCCATTGGCATTAATCCCATGGCTCATTAACTGTTTAATTAAAATTAAATTCAGTGGTAGGAGTTAAGCAGATTGAAAATGTCCCTCCTTGGTAGGTGGCTGCTAGATTGTCTGGTTTTCAGAATTTCTCCTTGGTGTTTAGGGAAGTTTTGAGTGGGGAATGACACATGGAAATGATCAGCCTATGGGAATGAAGACCATAGTCATGGAATGCATGGAATAGATAAGTGCATTAGTTTCACTGGTCTGTGCTTGTAAGCGCAATCACACTAATATCCATAGAAGAGTTTTTATCTGTGCATGCTTTGGATTTATCTGAAATTCTTCACAAATATTCAAATGCCTGTAAAATACAATTTGTGGCAGAGGGCAAACAATGAGACCTTCTGCTTTTTCTCTCCATGTTGGAAACCTTAGTCTAACACAAGGAGATACTTAAAAGCCTGCTACATAAGCTGGAGGCTGACAGCAGGAAAACAAAGAGTAATATTTGGAAGCATTTTCTGTAACACTGATACAGGATAATTAAGAGGCTAGACTTCTTCACCAGCAGCGACGGTTACGGAGTGCTTTAAATTGCTTTCTAAATGGGTCTATGTTACCTAATATGCGGTTTTTATGTGTGTTTCAACAACCTGAGGGAGAGATGGAGCGAGAGGGGAAAAAGGCCTGAGATTGATCGCAGAGCTCCTAGTTGTAACCCTACACCAGCCTTCGTCCCCAAACTGGTTTTTATAACATTTAAAATAGCATCCCGGTAATGGCAAACATGGGCACTTTGCAGGACAAGTTGTGGTCAAATGTGCTGGGAAATGATGGAAGGTCGAAGATATAAGTCCACTGAAACAACCGCCTGATCTCACACGTGCTCCGTTGCCCATCTCGATCGACTGACAGCACAAGCATTCTGAAAAGAGGGAATTCTAGTGGACAATATTTTCAGTGAACTAGTCAGTCTCAAACAACAGCCGCTTGAAGTTTTTGCACAGTTTTTCAGTACTGACTTGGTCTGTGCCTTTTGGGTTCTGAATGTGATTTCACTGTGGGAGGTTGAGTATGTGTATGGCAGGTTTGGAGAGACTGGGAGAAGAGGCAAACTGAGGCGAAGTGGCTCAGATGACTTGCTGTAAAAAAATGCTACAAAGCTTCAGTTGTGACTGTGATACGCTAACAGCTCCCCTCCCCCCTCAGAAAGAAAGAAGAAAAGAAAATGATAAGATGAATACATCGACCAGTGCTTGCTTTGTTTCAACTTATTATATCTAATTCTGCTGTAGACAAAGCAGAAGAAACACAATGGTTGTATGTCTTGTGTGCAGTGTAGGAGTTGTTTTGGAAAACCAGATGCAGCCAATCAAACCACCCTCAATGGATAATTGGAGGCATATAATTTCAGATTTTGGTGTGCAAGTGATTACGGTAATATAATATAATATAATATAATATAATATAATATAATATAATATAATATAAGGAAACATTGGAAAATATGTGGTGATTCAAAGGATTATGATAGAAAATTGTGTTTTTTTTTTAGTTATTTATGTAGTTCAACAAACAAGCCTGGAAATGGGTTCATCCATCTACTTGAATGGCAGGATCAGTCATTGAGGGTTAGGCCTTTAGTGTAATTATTTCTTTCCTGTTGCTGGCAAGTAGCCAGAGATGAGCCAAGCTGGCAGGAAGTTTCACATCAATATCCAAACTAGCCACTAGGGTACACAGATATGGCCAGGGATGTTTTAAGGCAGCTGGTAAGTTGCTCTGGGCTGTTCCCACTCAACCAAGGGTTTAAATTAATTTTAATGATGGGGATGACTTTAAAGAAACACGTCTATTCAATTTTTGTTTGGCTTAGGGAGACATGGGAAGCTGATATCTCTTGATTCCAGTGATAATTGGTATCACATGGAGTAATGCAATTATGTTATAAAAGGAAAAAAAAAAACATTCTTTGGAAGGACCAGCCATTTGGCAATTTCATGGATGTTACAAAGAACTTGCGGTGGGACCAATTAAGCCAGTTGAATTCATTGTGGGTGAAAGTGTTCCTAAATTTATTTGTCATGTAATTATAGCACTTAAGTAATTAGCTGCGTGTAAGGATTACACTAAACACACAAACACTTTTGAAAGTATAATTTAACTGAAACCCTTATAAATGTAGGATTATGCTATGTGTTCTTTATCTTGAATATAACAATTTAACAAGCCATAATTGGTTTAATAATGAAACTTAAACATGGTTATCTGTTCTTCTCACTTATGCTTGTTGCAGTTCCCTGCTCATATTCATTCCTTTCTTGGAATACTCAGAATGTGCTAGACCTAGTGAAATATAGGTGATCATGGGACTCTTTGCCTGTTAGTCAAACAAGATTTGGCCTGTCTATCCCAAAAGTTGTCACAGGAGCCTGACTCAGGGCCATTGATTTATTTATAATTGACTGAAAAATCGCTAATGTGAACACTGTCATGGGACCCGGGTGCGCACTGGGGTACCGAACCCGAGACTACTTGGAAGAGGTGGTCTGAGTTCGGTTGCTCCCGAACCGTGCCGCGGTTCGCGTGAATGTGAAAGCAACACGGACTCGGGTGCGCACATGTTCAGGAAGTAAAGTAACCTGCGCATGCGTTTTAGCTTATTGTGATGTATTCATTGCGCGTGGAATCAGGGCAACAAAGTTGGAATCCACTGTCTATTAAAAAAAAGGGGGGGGGGGGGTCCGCTCAAACGCGCTCGGACCGCAGCAAACGAGCCCAGTGTAAAAGCCCCCTTAAGCTCTGCAATGTCATTTGATTTGACTCAATTTGCCAAAGGCTAGCCTCTATTGTTTGTTTGTTTGTTTGTTTGTTTGTTTGTTTGTTTGTTTGTTTGTTTCTCTTTCTTTCTTCTTTCTTTCTTTCTTTCTTTCTTTCTTTCTTTCTTTCTTTCTTTCTTTCTTTCTTTTCTTTCTTTCTTTCTTTCTTTCTTTCTTTCTTTCCATCTTCCATGGCATAATTTAAGTTATGCCCATACTGCAACATATTGACATTTGTCATAGTCCTACTGATATCTGCTAGACAACCAGATTTATGTGTTCTCATGGTATATTAATTGGTGCATAGCTTTAGTTTAGGATTGACACTGTGGCATATGTCTGGAGTTGGATTTCATAGCAACATTGACTGAAAGGAGGAAAGGAAAACAGAATGAGATACCAGTAATGCATGGTCTGCAGTCCATGGTGATTGGTAAAATAAAATAAAGGTAAACTTTTGGGACATACAACCTCTCTGGTGTAAACAGTATTTCACTGTATTTTATTGTATAACAAACATATTGAATCTGTCACAACATGGATCTCATTAATGAATAGCTTGCAGCCTAATATTTTCATTTTCCACCCACATGTAAACTTAAGATCAGCTCTTGCAACGTCAGCCATCATGAGTATTCAGGGTGTGACACTGTCTGAAGACAAATTCAATTCAATTTTATACAAGGCAGCAGCCAAGGGAATATCCAAAGTTTTTTTTTTGTGTTTTTTTTTTGTCAATCTACTAGCAGATGCATAGCTGTCATTCCAAGTCCCATTGAAGGCATCTATCAAATGCAATTTCCTCGAAGATGTTCCCATGGACTGGCGTTCAGTGATACAGATATTTCAGGTGCTTGTCAAAAAATGTGCTACAAAAAGCACAGGGCAATATAGCTTCATGATTTTATTATGAAAATGCAATGATGAGGTTATACGTCATTCTCTCCATTTTTTTTTCTCGTAAAGTCCAGAAATGTGATGCACAATCCATATTGATGTCCTTGTTTACTGAGTAAATGTTCTAATAATTAGGACAAGTCACATGATCAGATGTTTGGCAGATATTAAGTTTAGCAAATTTCTGATATGGAGAGCATTAATTTGAGCAGATTGAGGCCGGTGGCAACAGCTTAATTGACAAATGCAGAAGGAAACAGCTGTCCTGACGAAGGAGGATTCAGTAACTGAACAAATTAGACCCAATTCTAATTATTAATTCTACAACTTAAATTATGTGGGGAAAATGGCCCATTGTTTAATTATTTGAGGCATCATTAAGAACAGCTGCATATGTATATGTTGAAAGTGTTTGTTTTAGAGACAACAAATTCATATAATAGTAATAATTCCAAACAAAAATAATTACCCACTGTTGTAGCAATGGTTCAGTATGGATGGACTGCAGTCTGCACAGATATAAGGCTCCTGGGGGTAGCAGATAGCATGTGACCTCACACACTTATATTGTCCTTGGTAATGTCTTGGGGCTGGATGAAGGAGGGAGCATTTGCTTGACTTTATGTGCCTTGAGGAAATAGTGCTTGTGCTCTAATTCTGGAATACAGCAATATTTTTGCCCCAACATGCATGTAAAAGTAAAGGGATGAAACACCTACTTGTTCTCTTTGCTAGTCTTTATTTTTATCTTAATCATCTTCATCATCTAGTGTAATTCAATACTTTCAATTCAAACTAACAAAAGCAACAAACAAAAACCTTGTCCATCAGTGTCCAAATCCAGTCTGGTCTCATTGCTGAAACATACATATTCATACATAACATTTAGAGGTAGAACAGTGTCCTTTGATTGTACTGGCAGCATCTACAATGTAAGTATTATGTATTTACAGCTACATGAACATACAATATTTACAAATCTATGTCTAATATACATTATATTATATATATATATATATATATATATATATATATATATATATATATATATATATATATATATATATATATATATATATATATATATATATGTATATATGTACGGTGACAATCAGTCACTTTAGTCATTTAAAATCATTTTAGTTATAATATACAATTATATTGATAATCCCACAAACATTTTAATTTGTAACGTTTGCTGTGAGACGAGACAGACAGAGAATCCTTTTAATGACAAAGACTCCACATGAATAGACAGGAACATCAAGGGACACCTGACCCAAAATATGATCATGATCCACCACAAACAATGCCTAGCAAAGAAAAACTGAAAAGGACAAACATAAATACACAGAGAAATCAATAATAATTAAAGACAGGTGTAACTAATGACAGTAACTATAGAAACAAGCACGTAAACATGCAAGAAGAAACACAAGAAGGGAGTACAGAAACAATGAGATCATTTCAACATAAAAGTCTAAACAAAACAAAAGATACAGAACCGGGATTGTGTACATAATTACATAAGTAATATACATATTACTGAAATTGTATTCATTTAAAGGGATAGTTCACTTTGAAATTAATTTTTGGTATGTTTTAGCTTACCTCAAGGGCATCCAAGATGTAGGTGTCTTTGTTCTCTTACGAGAGTATCTCTCGTACTGCGTAATATCTTACGCTATGGGGAAACACTCTTTCCTCGAGATATTGAAGCCAAAAATTACCCTTAATTTTTTAATCATGCAAAACGCTTTTGCAGCAGCAAGCAGACAAGGGCGAGACAGCTCGCGCGCCCATTGGCTGCCTCGCTGGAAAAGCTGCAGCCTATCGAGGGATGGCACTGCGTGACGTAATGACGAATGAGGACGCTTCGCGCTCATTTCGTCATGTCCCGCCAGTATAGGCGTGGTCTCGCCCTATAATACCCCTTCGATAGCTGTATTTCCTCTGATTTTTCATTCTTCACGCGAAGCTCACGCATCGCGGGATCCAGAGTGAGAAGCCGCGCCGTTGACTTGTAGCCTTCTCAGCGGGACGTGCCATCTTCTGAAGTCGCTGGCCCAGCCGCCTTCAACTGCCGTACCTGCTGCGCTTTCCGGCGTACTATATCCTTTTACTCTGCTAAGTGTGTGTGTGTTTGCTTACGTGACGCAACACCCATTTCTACTGTTCTAAAAGAGCTGCGTCTTTTTAAAGATGCTTTCCTGTGGTTCTTGCCGAGCCCCACTCAGCGACGAGGACCGCCACGTCATCTGCGTGTCCTGCCTGGGTGAGGATCACGCGGCCACCGCGCTCGCTGACGGCGGATGCCATCATTGTAAACGCTTGCCTATGGTGACTCTGCGGACTCGCCTAGCGTCGTTCTCCGAGCCCGCATCCCAGCCCGCCATGATGCCGCGCCGCAAGAAGCGCCGCGCCCTGCGCGCGCCCGAGCTATTTCCAGCCCGCCAAAGCTCGCCGGTTCGCCCGCCAGCTTCGCCGGCTTCGCTCGAGTCGCTCCCAGACGGACAGCGGCCGCCGTCTGCCGCCGCGTCCGCACTTGAGCTCGACAAACTTACCGGAGACGGCATTGAAACTGAGCCGATGCGTCCGCTCTCTCAAGCCGTGGATTACATCAGCCTGAATGGTGAGATACATTTGTGGCTAACGCTATCCGAGATGACGGAAGCTGAGCGCTCCGTGTTCCTCGACGTTCTCGCTCTGCTGGACGCCGCCCCCCTCAGCGCGGGCCCCGGCCGAGGATTGAGATAAAGCCCGAGGTCTCAAGGCCTTCCTAGTCTCTCTAGGAAAGCGACGGTGTTCAGTTCCCGCTGCGGCCGGATTTTCACCAAAACTTCTCGCTCGTTCAGTTCCAAGCAATGTGACTGTTCCAGTGTATTTCGCAGTGAGCAAGCTGGTTCCACAGCCCGCTTGCCTGCGCACAAAGGCCGTCGTTTCGGCTAACTAGCAGCGCCGCCAGGCCCGAGATCAAACACCGCGCTCTCGCTCTGCTGGACGCCGCCCCCCCTCAGCGCGGGCCCTGGCCGAGGATTGAGGTAAAGCCCGAGGTCTCAAGGCCTTCCTAGTCTCTCTAGGAAAGTGACGGTGTTCAGATCCCGCTGCGGCCGGATTTTCACCAAAACTTCTCGCTCGTTCAGTTCCATGCGTTGTGACTGTCCCAGTGTATTTCGCAGTGAAGCAGCCGGTGTCTCAGCCCGCTTGCCTGCGCACAAAAGCCGTTTCTATGGCTACCCAGATAAATCCAATAAAGAGTGCATTTTCTGGTGTTCCGGCCACGGCCGATGGTGTTACGAGTGTTGTAAGAATGCCCACGTCCCAGTGCCCATTCCCACACCCAGACACAGCCCGCCACGGTGCAGGGCTAGCACAAATAAAACCAACTCATGTTGGTTGTGCAGAAAATGTAGTGAACGCGCCCATACAATGCCCGCTTACACTACACGATGCGTGTCCCTTGGTTTCTGTAAAAACGAAACTAACACACATTTAGTCGGCGCGAGCCGACAGTGTTCTCAGTGCAGTAAATGTGCCCGCTGTTCCGCATTTCCTCACTGACACGCCGAATCCCACAGGATTCACCCCCGCTCGCTTTCTATGCACAACCCGTCACAGAGAAGCTGAGCGCGGCCAGGCTGCCCGCTGTGATTAGCGCGCACCTCGCACGCTGTGAACACAGCGTTGATTCAGTCGGCGCGAGCCGAGCATTCTCCGTGCAGAAAATGTGCCCGCTGTCTCGCGCCCGCATTTCTCACAGACACTCCGAATCTCACGGGATTCACCCCCGCTCGTCTTCTCTGCACAACCCGTCACAGAGAAGCTGAGCGCGGCCAGGCTGCCGGCTTTGATCAGCGCGCGCCTCGCACGCTGTATACACAGCAGTGATTTAGTCGCACGAGCTGACAGTATTCTCAGTGTAGAAAATGTGCCGCATTTAGTAAATGTGCCCACATTCCCTCACACGCGCCGAATCCCACAGGATTCGCCCCGCTCGCTTTCTCTGCGCGTCCCGCCATAGAGAAGCTGAGCGCGGCCAGGCTGCCCGCTGTGATCAGCGCGCCCCCCGCCTCGAACGCTGTAAACACGGTGCTGTGTTCCCAGTACACAGGGGCTCTCGAGCCGCCGTCCTGCCGCGGCCAGAGCCCAGATTTCATTCTACCCCTAGCTATTCACGCAGATGCGTGGTCAAGGCTTCCCGGGGTATCAGAATGGGTGTTGAACACTATAACGAGAGGCTGTTCGCTACAGTTCGCTCGACGCCCCCGCCGTTATACGGCGCGAGTCGAAACTACGGTGTATAGCGAAGTGTTTCATCTACTTCGAGCCGAGATAGCGAAACTACTGAGAAAAGGGGCTATAGAACCTCTATCTCAGGGCGAAGGGGGCTTATACAGCAGATATTTTCTGGTACCGAAAAAGATGGTGGGCTCAGACCCATTCTAGATCTGCGACTGCTGAACAGAACGCTCGGGAAGCGCCAGTTCAGAATGCTTACGACCAGGAAAATCCTCGCGCAAGTGCGCCAAGGAGACTGGTTCATGTCAATAGATCTGAGAGACGCCTATTTTCAAATACAAATAGCGTCCCATCAAAGGCGATTCTTGAGATTCGCCTTCGAGGGCCAGGCATATCAATACACAGTCCTGCCGTTCGGCCTGTCCGTAGCACCCCGTACGTTCACGTAGTGCATGGACGCGGCCCTCGCCCCCCTGAGACTTCGGGGCATGCGAGTTTTGAACTACTTGGACGATTGGCTGACTCTAGCTCGTTCACGAACGGAGCTCATAGAACACAGGGCCGCATTACTCGAGCATCTCGAGGAGCTGGGCCTTACAGTCAATTGGGCGAAAAGCTCACTGCTCCCCAGTCGGAGAATTTCCTTCTGGGAACAGTGTTGGACTCGCTATCCATGACAGCACGCCTGTCACCGGAGCGCGGATTGAATATTCAGCACGTCGCGAGATCCTTCCGCCACGGCTCTATAGTCCCGCTCAGAAGGTTTCAGAAAATGCTGGGTCTGATGGCCTCAGCAGCCTCCGTACTCCAGTTGGGCCTGCTCCGCATGCGCCCACTGCAGCTATGGCTAAAAGCACGAGTTCCCCCAGGGCGTGGACCGCGGGTCTATTTCGCCTCAGGGTCGACCTTCAGTGCGTTTCAGCTCTGAAACCGTGGAAAGTGACCGACTGGTATCAGTCAGGTGTGAGTCTGGGGATCGCCTCGGGTGTGAAGGTGGTGTCTACGGACGCCTCCACATCGGGGCGGGGAGCGCTGCTCGAGGGCAGACCACTAGCTGGCCTATGGTCAGTACGGGAGAAGCTCCTTCACATAAACTGCTTGGAATTAATGGCAGTCGACAAAGCGCTAAGGCGCTTCTGTCCCCAGATAATAGGCCACCACGTATTGGTCCGGTCGGACAACATGTCAGTGGTGGCGTACATAAATCGCCAGGGCGGCATCGGGTCCACACGCCTTTGCAGGCTGGCGGAACCCCTCTTGGTCTGGGCCCAGCGCAACCTCCTTTCTCTGAAAGCGGCGCACGTGCCTGGGCACCTGAATACGGGTCCAGACAAGCTGTCCAGAGACAACGTCCCGACAGGAGAATGGTCGCTGCATCCGCAGACGGTCCAGCTGCTGTGGGAAACGTTTGGCAGAGCGCAGGTGGACCTGTTCGCGTCCCGCGAGAACGCTCACTGCCCAGTATTCTTCTCGAAAAGCAGGGACGCGCTGGCCCATGCTTGACCCAGCGGTCCCCTGTATGCTTTTCCCCCTGTCTCGCTCCTGCCTCAGGTGTTGGAGCGGATCAGGGAAAATGGATGCCCAGTGCTGCTTGTAGCTCCGCTCTGGACGAACCAGGCTTGGTTTCCGGTCCTGATGCGGATGGCCAGCACTGCCCCGTGGCCTGTACCGTTGAGGAGAGATCTCCTCACTCAGGCGGAGGGCTCGATTTGGCATCCTCGCCCGGAACTGTGGTCCCTGCACGCATGGGCCATCAACGGGTACCCGCTAGCCTCCCGGAAGGAGTGCTAAACACGATCGCGCAGGCTAGAGCTCCGTCTACCAGACGGTTCTATGCCTCGAAATGGTCGGTGTTCTCTACTTGGTGTCGAGCCCGTGGCTTTTCACCTGTGGACTGCGGGGTTAAGGAAGTGCTTGCCTTCCTTCAGGAGCTGATGGATAAGGGAAGGACCCCATCCACGCTCAAAGTTTACGTGGCGGCCATAGC
Organism: Chrosomus eos; assembly: GCA_036326025.1. Lineage (NCBI taxonomy): Eukaryota > Metazoa > Chordata > Actinopteri > Cypriniformes > Leuciscidae > Chrosomus > Chrosomus eos. Next base: position 31,314,872 of record CM070818.1, read on the forward strand.
AACGTTTGCTAAACCGGTGTCTGGCCAGTCACTGGGGAAAAACGACTTAGTCGTGCGTTTCCTACAAGGAGCTCGGAGGTTAAACCCTCCCAGGCCCCCTTCAGTCCCGGCTTGGGACCTTTCCACGGTCTTGGAGGCCATGAAAGGGCCCCGTTTGAGCCGATCCAGCTGTCGGACATGAAGCACCTGTCCCTTAAGACGGTGTTTCTATTGGCTCTCGCTTCAGTGAAGCGTGTAGGGGACTTACAGGCGCTTTCTGTAAGCGCGTCATGTCTGGAGTTTGGGCCTAACGACTCAAAGGTCGTACTCAAACCGAGGCACGGCTACGTGCCGAAATCCCTCAATACACCGTTTAGGGCCCAGGTAATTTCCCTGTCAGCCCTTCCGGTTCTCGATGAGGAGAGGGACGCGAGTCTCCTTTGCCCTGTCAGGGCGTTAAGGGCTTATGTGTCCCGCTCGGCTGAGTTCAGACAGACCGAGCAGCTTTTCGTGTTGTTTGGCGGCCGTTCTAAGGGACTCGCCGCTTCAAAACAGAGCCTATCCAGATGGATAGTGGATGCCATAGCGCTGGCTTACACTTCCAGGGGCCTGCGGTGCCCATTGGGTGTCAAACCGCACTCCACGAGAGGCGTGGCCTCGTCGTGGGCATGGTATAGCGGGGTCTCCCTGCAGGATATCTGTACGGCTGCGGGCTGGGCCTCGCCGTCTACATTTATCAAGTACTATAACCTGGAGGTGCCCGCCTTACAAGCTAAGCTTTTGGCGGTCTGAACTTCGGGCTTATCGGCCGCCAATGCGGCTATGTGTACCCTTGCGGGTCGGTACCCCTACGGGACTTTTATGAAGGAGTGATGCTTCTAGCCTCTCCTCCTCTACTCTGTGTGAGTTGTGGTGATTGTGCACTAGATGTGCCCCGGGCTTGGCCCGGGACTCTGGTGTTGGATCCCTGTCCGCACGGCGTTTTGCATGGGGTCCCCATAGCGTAAGATATTACGCAGTACGAGAGATACTCTCGTAAGAGAACGTACTCGGTTACTAACGTAACCTCGGTTCTCTCTAGAGAGGGAACGAGTACTGCGTATCTTGCCGTGCTTGGACTATGCTCTGGTTCGCTTCGGTGTACAAAATCAGAGGAAATGCAGCTATCGAAGGGGTATTATAGGGCGAGACCACGCCTATACTGGCGGGACATGACGAAATGAGCGCGAAGCGTCCTCATTCGTCATTACGTCACGCAGTGCCTCACTCGATAGGCTGCAGCTTTTCCAGCGAGGCAGCCAATGGGCGCGCGAGCTGTCTCGCCCTTGTCTGCTTGCTGCTGCAAAAGCGTTTTGCATGATTAAAAAATTAAGGGTAATTTTTGGCTTCAATATCTCGAGGAAAGAGTGTTTCCCCATAGCGTAAGATATTACGCAGTACTCGTTCCCTCTCTAGAGAGAACCGAGGTTACGTTAGTAACCGAGTACGTTTCCGCAGTAGTTTCTATTTTGATATTTTTAGGTCAAACCATTCGTGTCTGTCAGTCATATAATGCAGGTATATGGTCACTTCCTCAAAGAGCATGCACAGAGAAGTCCAAATTAAACATGATTCAATGACTCGTAAATGTAAGTACAGATTGATGGCCTAAGACATGAAACGAGCGGTTTGTGTGAGAAAACGAACAGTATTTATATAGTTTTTACCTCTTGTAAACACAGCCACGTCCAAGTGATCTGAGGGCGCCGGCGCTTCTGTCTTTTTCGGAAAGCGCCGGAAGTGATCTCTCGCGCGTGTACGTCACTCATTGTTTACACAGAACAGAGATTGTAGGTAAGACGGCTAATTAAAATGGTACTAATTTGCGCTTAACCAGGATGTTTAAACCGTCGTAAAAGAAAACAAGTAAAAAAATGAATAAATAAAACAATTGTATGAGTGACGTACACGCGCGAGAGATCACTTCCGGCGCTTTCCGGAAAAGACCGAATTGCCGGCGCCCTCAGATCAATTGGACGTGGCTGTGTTTAACTTTTTTGATGCCTTCAGTATTGTGCGTTTTAGTGTCTATGCCAATGTAAGTAAATGTACATGTGGCCACATTTTACGTAAAATACATACAAATTATCAGGAGAACACGTTGCCAAATCAGACATGTTTAAAGGACATTATCACAAATAAAAACCAACCGATGGCAAGAACAACACAAAACACATATGTATTGTATTTATTTGTGAAAGAGAAACACATTCCCTCTCATTTATTATACATTTGCTATGTGCATTAAGGTTATATGAATGCTTGTGAGGTGTTAAGTCGTCTTTGCAAGGAGAAAAGTTGCTGTGTTCTGAGGCCCCCAATGATTTCAGTGATGCATTGAAAAATCAATTAGAATACTTGCCAAAATGGATCATGGCGACTAATGATGGCATCATATTGCTCTGGGTAAACAGCTCAATACTCTCCCTGGTGAACTGTGAAAACACATTTCTCTTAAAGGAAAATGGTGCATCAAGCTACGGGAAGGGCCTGTAGTCTGGAAGAAATCCAAATTCATATATAAATGGGATGCTTCTGTTTAATGCATCTTCATTTGAAGCAGAATCATAGGCTTGACTTTTGGCCAAACAACTAAATTTTACAAAACATTCCCGGATCAAAACATTGACTGCTGCCAAATGTTAGACTATATTTATTGTTCAGTGCATCTCCTGTGTCTTGCAAAGATGTTCTAAACGTGGAGAAATCATTGTTCAGTACACGGACTATGACACATGTTTGAAAGCTCAGTTGATAAACTTCTCTCTTGCATACTGCAGTTTAATCATATTCTGCTTAAAAGGCTCATGGTCATGCTGGGCAGATTGAAATAAACAAGTCATTTGTAGCCATGGGTCTCCAAGCCCTAGACTGAGAGAAAGAATTGTGATGGAGCTTTGAGTTTCTTACTGTGACATTCTTGGCCGTGCTAGTGGCATATCAGAATCACATATCACCCTGCACTGACACCCTGCATGTCCCTGCCAGCGATGGGCCATCCACAAAACACGACATTTGCAGTAACACTGAAAGCAAAACATGTGCTTCTCTAAGTTACAATGACATGGACAAGATACAGTGACTTTATATGCATTCAAGTTAATAACTAAAAGTTCAGGTTAGCAGTTTAGAAGAAAAAAATTATATAAAGCTGAATAATATTATACTATACAGTTTTTTTACTAAGAAGAATTTCTGGTTTTGTTAACTGTATTGCTATACCATGACATTTCCTCGGTGTAATATGTAAAAAACAGAGTTTTAATTAAATTGTTTATAATGGGAGCGATTTACTACTATTCATTGTGATTGATCGAGCTCCTAGAGTCATTTCCATATACAAGTGGAGACACCTGTCTCAGTTGTATTTGAACTCAAGAGCTGCACTTCCCCCCTCCATGTTCTGTATTCAATACTGTTTTGGGTAACACTTTATAATAACTGCATGCTATAAATTAGTAGTTCAGCATTAGTGAACAGTTAGTTAATCATTTATAAAGCATTAATACACATTCATTTGCAGTTTATAAATACAGCTAAACATGCTTTATTCTTGATTTATGAGCATATATATATATATATATATATATATATATATATATATATATATATATATTATATATATATATATATATATATATATATATATTATTTTTAATAATTGCATTTTCATACTTTATTAATGATCAATTTATCATTTCTAAATTAAGAAATTACATTATTTACAAACAAGTTATTTAGGAGTTGTCAGTGGTTCATAATATCACTTAGAAAGTCTAAGTACATTTTTAATAAACTATTTAGATGTACATTCATACATCTTATTATACTGTAATTCAGGGTTAATTCAGATAGTTTAAATTTAGTAGTGGTCAGTTAACTATTTTTGTGAGCTCATCTAAAGTAAGGACCACTACTAAATGCTTTAAACTACCTGAAATAACCCTTAATTACAGTAGAAACACATGTTAATAAAGCATTTATTAACACAAAGAAACTATTACTATGTGTCTTTATTTAAATGTACATTTATACACCTTATTATAGAGTAGTAATCATTTACTTACACTTTCTAAGTGATCTTATGAACCACTAACAACTGGTTTTTATATAATGCAATTTAGAAATTATAAATTGATCATTAATAAAGTATGAAAATACAATTATTAAACACATTATAGAATAAAGCATTTACAGCTGTATTTATGTTTATAAATGTGTATTAATGTTTTATAAATGATAAATTAACGTTTTACTAATGCTCAACTAATGATTAATAGCATGCAGTTATTATAAAGCGTTACCAAGTTGGGTATGGAATTATATATTGACATTTTAAACAACTTTTAAAAGGCTCTTTAACAATGAGGTGCATTTAACCTGCTGTCTGTGGCACCATAATGTAGATGGATTTGAAGTGCTAACAGATTAGACATTAATATGGACTATAGCCTATGCTTTTTAATAAAGATTTGTGGTGGCATTAATATTGTAAATGGCATTGAAAGAATGGAAAAATACTGTGCATTAGGATGTAGTGTCAAGGTTCTGCCACTTCAATTTGTTTATTCTTGGTTTGGAGACAGAGCTCTGACACTCCTTCTGTCTTGTCATTTTGAGCTTGTTGTTCCATGTTTGGTCGGGCCGTAAACTCTTCTTCTGTTCACATGCCTGCACTTCAGCCTAGTTTGGTTTCGGTTCTGTGTTGGGGTTCGGGCAACTCTGAGATCATTATGAAAAAAATATCCTGAAATTAAATGCATTTACAAGGCAGGAATAAACTGCTGCTGCAGCAAGACTTTGAGAAGGCAGCTTGAAGAAAATATATGACTATATCAATGCAAGTGAATCAAACAAATAGGCCTTATAATAATTTATATAGTTCACAAAGAGCTCAAAATAATACATGATACACAGTGTGATTTTGAGTTCGTTCAGGCCGTAATATGCTCTTTTGTCTGTTGTGTTCGGTGTAGCATGTGGTTTGTGTTTCTTGTTATTGTGCTGTGTAGCGCACGGCTAATTGTTTTTCTCCTGCCATGTGCTTTCCTGCCCTTATTGTTTTCTGATTATTGGTTTATTTGCCCCACCTGTCCTTCCTCCTTACCTGCTTTGTTTGCTCTCCATTTTATTACCCCCGTGTTCTCTCTCCTGGGCCAGTTTGTTATCATAAACTCCTTATGTCCTGCTCCCTGAATAAGTCATGTTGTGTGTTGCCTTGTCTTGCCAAGTCCAGCTGACCGATCCTGTTTTCCCACCACTGGGTAGTTTTTGTTTGTTTTTATTTTATTGAGTTTTTTTATTAAATAAAGAATGCATACTCTGCATATTGAAGTCATCACCTCATCCCTTTACCCAAACCTGACATGTAGTTTAATATATTATGCAGAAATAAGCAAAAAAATATTATTATAGGATTATTATTATAGGTTTCTGATTCTAGCATTATTCTGTTGTTTTAACTAGGCATTAAGGCATACGTGATTAACTACTTCATACAAAATGTGTGTGGCAACCCTGATGTTGTTTCACCATTAGTACAATGCTGTAATATTCATCCTCAGGTAGGCAGGCTTAAATGTAATGTAGTGACATGATCTGCATGTGGTACAACTTTTGACGCTGTCTATTTGAAACTGAGGATATGTCATTGCAGACTTTTTATTTAAAACATGTGCTCTTTAAGGTTTTCTAACATACTTAAAATTGTAATCTGGATTTGACCATACTTATGAATTCACAATTGTGTGTTTTAAAATTCTCTATTCCAATCATGCAGTCTACCTTCAAAATAGCATTGCAAATTATTACAATTATGTCATTGCTTGTTTTTAGAACAATTTGCTGATTAATTCCATTTATTCCACATCTCTTCTGCTTTGAATTACTGTTTTAGCTGTGACATTATTTACACAATGACGTTCAAATCATGTCAACATTAGAACAAAGGAAGATAAAATATATGGCAATATAAACGACCGCAATTTACATAGAAAATGTTTCTTGCTACAGATCCCCTACAGTCATTACTGCTCATTCATCTGAAGCAGCTTTAGTTAGTAAGTGCACATACACATACAGTATTCATTTTACATTCCTGTGAGAAAAAAGGCCACTTTTGTTTATGACAGCTGAATCATACATCCATCCATAACCTACTGTTTCTGCTCTAACAGCACTTAATTATTTTGTGTGCACTTTATATAATATCATAATACTTCCTGCAATGTCAATATGTTTTTAGAGCTTTTCACGGTGGCACCTTGTTCCTTTTATTTTAAACCAGACAATATATGACTCTCTCTTGTCTTTTCCAGAAGGGCCACTCAAGTGAAGATTTGAATATTCCTCATGGATATTTAAGAGTGCGCCCCATTTGTTAAAGTCCATTGGGCTTTCTTTGAAAATTGGTTTCAAGCTAGAAGTGGATCCCGGTGAGCAAACCTATTGTGAACTTATTCTTTGTGAATGGCTCAACACAGTGGTGAGTTTCCACAAAGTATATCCTGCCTTTAAATGGGCACTGGGAAAATATAATCAACACCAATTATTTCTGCTTTCTTCCATGCAATAATACACACACATACACACAGAATTACCTTGAAGTTGACACAAAATACACATTTATCCCTTTTAGATCATCTAGTGTATTGGATGACCTTATCCCAGTGAGAACAATTCAATCCTTCATTACAGTCAAATGGCCCCTTCGTCTAACTTCAGAAAGTTTTTGACACTTTGACTTTTCGGGCTGTGCTGGCACAGAGTGATGTAGATGGGAAGGGGGGGAGGACAGGATGTAGAGGATGGAGGAGACACCACCATGAAAGGACAAGAATCCCTGCCAGCCCATTGTTATCAGCCCATAGATGAAAGGCTGGCTAGCTAATGAACATCTGCCTGACACACGCAGGTACTTCAGGAGGCTACGTCGCTTTGAAATGGACCATTGAGCAGAGCAGCTGTTCAGCTCCCATAGACCTTGTGGACTGATGTAAACCTGTAATTAAAGGGCATTCCAGGAGGAAGCCGGCGAGACAGACAGAGAGAGCGTGCGAGAGCCCACGCTAATGTGTTTTTGAGGAGATTTCCAGTCAGATTTTGAAATATCATGAGTGGCAGGGTTGATTTGCACACTGAGATAACTGTGTGATGCACCAGAAGGGAGTTTATTTATAATTAAGCATTTATTTATAATTAAGCAATTAAAACGAATCCCTGTGAAGAGGCAGGACAGACCTCATGTCTGCGGTGAGCGAGGTAGTCTGTGGTCCAAATTGCCTTGTTCTGTGAAAGAGGCCTTATTGTCATTAATTTTTAATGTTGTTATTATTATTTTTTTTATTCTATGAGGACAATATTAGTATAAAGCTCTTTAAAGTGACCAGACTGATGACATTCAGTAAGGTGCATTCAGAAGTTTGGTGATAATTTTAAAAGTTGAACATATGGGTTAATTATTATACCTATATAGAACGTTAATATGTATTGAATGATCTGTAGTGTTTATATTTTGACTGTCTGTGTGTAAGATCTGAAAGCATTATTTGATTTTGAGCACAAATGAAATGATTTTGAGGCTATTGTTTGATTTTGCCAGAAGAGTAAGATGTTCTCTTATAGTTTGAAACTTTTGTTTTGTCTTTAAGGTTTTTTAGAAACTGGGTGATGGTTTCAAGCAATCGGTTTTAGCAGTTCTGTAAAAAAAAAAAAAAAAAAAAAAAAAACTGCAATCGAATCGTAAGATTTTAAAAGATATATCTGATGTGCTCAAGTTTAAGTGTAAAAAATCAAACATAAAGAGTGATTTTTAATAAACTAACTATAAAAAGATTCACTCAAATCTAAAATGAATGGTTCACACTGGATCTGATTACCAACTACAGTCCACGTTGATGCAAAAAATGTGCAAGAAGAGCAATTCAATTTCCACTCTCTGTGTTAAAGGTTTTCATCTGATCCCGCTTCCCTCCTCCCCCTCACTGTTCCAGTAACACACCAGAAAGGGAGGAAACAAAATGCTTCTGTTGGTGGATCTATTACATTAACGAAGAAAATGGATTACATTTACTACTCCACATATACACACAAGCTTGTATGCAGCAACCGGAGCTCACCAAGTTGTCACTGTCAATATAATAGTGTGTTTTTATGCTGTCACATTTAGATAAAAATAGCCATTTTTCACGACTTAACTTCCAGTTGTTAAGTGTTTCCGGGAATGGTAAATAAAGCCTCTATGAGTTTTCAAAGCATTGACGCGACAGTTACTAATTAATTAATCATGTCAATTTTCTTGTTCAAGGGCCTCCACCGCAAGATTTCAAAGAGAAGAGAACATTTAACTCAAGACCTGGAGCAGCAGGAACACAAATGGGGTTTGAAGTGGTGCAGGACTTCAGAGTGATATGTAAATAGAAGATTACCCTTGGAGACAAGGAGCGACTTTGTGGTAATTGCTCGGAAGTCCTTCTCCTCTTTGGGGTTTCTGAGATGGTGGTAGAGACCTACGGGATTACAGGACAGAGGTGCAGTTCAGAAGGTGTCTGTGTGAAGCTGATGGCATGAAGGTGTAATTGGCATCAGTGGCAAGGAAGATCTCACTCAGACAGGAAGGTCATTGCCCTCGCCCACCATGGTAATCGCTCCTTGCGACTGCAGCACCCTCCCGAGCCTCAGCCCACCAACGGAGCCTGGCTTACTTAAAAGATCAGTTCAGGCCAAAACTCGCAGCTTGAACTGTATCACAGACCAATGCTTTCAGGCTCAGATATGTGCAAATGTATTCATATACTTGCTCAGAAAGAGGGAGGGAGATTGAGTGGGTGTGATAGAGCATGCTCAGACTTTTGTTAGCTGATATATGATGCCAACTTTCTGTTCTTTCTTTCAGTAAGACTTGTGGGGGTACAACACAACACTATTAAGACAACAACTACAAAGGGATTAACTAACAACATATGGGATGCATCCCACAACACAGCGGAATTCATCCTCAACACAACAGAATCGGTGCAAAAAACACTTCATTAACCTACAATATTAAATGGAAGCTTTACATTACAATTTGACCAACAACAGATATATTTGGGCAAAGCAGAAGCAGTGGTTAGTTTTGCAAACTAGACTCATTGGAAAAACAAGCCTGTGGCTATATTTCTGTAAAATAATATGCTGTTCCTTATTTGGCACGTTTCGCTACACTTTCAAAGTGAAATATCCAGTAAGTGGTCCGAAAAGCATGTTCCATTTTATGAGAAAAAGATGAACGTGAATCTGGCAATGTTTTATTATGTTGGTTGTTGCGTATCATGGCACTTTGGAAATGAATTATCCGATGAGCGCCATTAATGATCTGTCACGTAAGTCCACCATCCCGGTACCGGGATAAAAAATCTTTGTTATGATTTTCGTACGTTCTTTTAATAGTCTTCCATATAAGGTATCAAGTAATTCTTGGTATCATTTGAAAGCTTAGAATCTATACTTTACACAGAATACAATCACTTTCGGTTTTATGATACATATCAAATGGAATATTAGCTTAAATATGCATTGGTCCCAGGCAAATATTTCCGCTTTATGATTGCGAAGAAATCTTTCTACAAATATTTATTTTTTTATTTATTTCACAAATAAGTCAAACCATATATTACAATAAAGCTCTCATTCTAAGGAATCTGTCGATGTAGGTTGTTACATTGTGAGACAATCATAGATCGAAATCTTCAAAACAATCACACAGTGAAATACATTCAAAAAGAGGTGACAGATAAAAGTACGTTTTTCACGTTTCTGTGAGCTTTCCTTGGTGAGTCCATATCGAACGAACGCGATGAGCGCGTAAGCGCGCAACACACCAGATCTGCAAGCCATCTACATTCACAGACGCTGGGCTTACTCTAGCTTATGCTAAAGACTATGTTATGGTATAGAGATCTCAACAGGAACTAAGCACGCGTCACATGTCTGACGCGGCCAGTCAACAGCGGGATTCTGAAGTGACGGATGCGCTGCCTCGGTCACTTCCGGGTGAACCCTGTTTACAGAAATATCCGCGAATATGCGTGTTATATTATTGTGTATGAACGGTTTGATTTCTATAATGTCATCTAGAAAGATAAAAACATCAATGGCATTTATAAACGCGAGCTTTGACAACTTGTCTCTAAATGGAGGATATGGAGACGTTTGGACTGGAGTGCGCATTCTGAGGACTAACGTTAGTGTTTGGGTAAGTGACAGAGCCCTATGAGTTTTCAGCAATGTTTATATACATTTTTTGATAAAGTTATTGTTAGTTTGAAATGTGAAAGCACAGCAACCAATCTGATAAACTATTATTTGAAAATAAATGTCTAATGTTTTTGGTATTGCGCAACAATTTCGATTATTGCGCAATAGTTAGTTTCACTTTGCATAAGTTGAAAAAAAAATGGTAATTTTAGTAAATCTACATTTTGATATTGTGAAAGTGATATTATTACAATGCAGAAACTATGTATAAACAGTGATTTCTTTGTTTCAGGTTCTATTGAAGATGTGGCACTGTTGGCACAGTTGGCACAGCTGGCATCAGATCTCCAGGAGGCTGGCCGGTGATGTTGAGGTGATACACAACACAGATGACAAACTGATGCCCATATAATGAATGAAATACATCTGGAGGATTATGATCCTTTTCTAAATGGTAATAGACCACAGATTTTAGTCAAATAATAAGTCAAATGATAAGACTTGCATCTTCTGAAAGAATAAAATGATCAAAATCATAAAGCGCCTATTTTTTTCTTTTTGTTTACTATAGCACAGACAACATATACTTACATATACTATAATATTTATCACATTCAGCAGTGTTTTATATAATTTTAAAGGGTTTTCTTTAAAATTACACTGGAATATTGCATATGTACCAATGGGTTTGGCTATGAGCAGAGTTTAGATTTGGGTAGGTAGAAATTACATAAAAAAAAAGGTAATATTCCTCCCTTCAGATTTGCTTGAATATCTTTTTCATTTTTTATTATAGAGAAATAGTTCTTTTTTTCAGTGTTTGCTGCCATCTAGAGGAAATAGCCATACTTGTCTGCATGTTAGGGCTGTTAATCTTTGGGTAGGCAGCGAATCGATTCGATTCACGATTCATAGGTTTTCGATTCGATTCAAGGACGATTTTTGCGAATTCAGAAAGATTCGATTCGATGCGATTCACATTAAAATTCGATGCGATTCGATTAATTCGATTCAATTCTTCATTTTTTATATGCATTCATAGGATTATTTAAATGCTTCCCCCAATGGGTCTTAGTCAGGGTGTGAATTATACAGCGGCCTTCGGGGTCAGAGAGTGAAAAACAAAACAAAAAAAACAACGACATTTTGTCTATTGTTAACGTTAGTTCATGTTAGTTTTTAATTAATCTATTATTATAAAAAAAAAAAATCCAAAGCCTATAAATTAGCATTTGTCAGTGTTGGGAAAGTTCATTTTCTACATGAACTAGTTCAAAGTTCAGTTCACAAATTTTAAAATGAACTAGTTCAGTTCATAGTTCATACTTCAAAAAATGAACTAGTTCGTAGTTCTTTTTTTCCCTTATGTTGCTGCGTGCTGCTTCTTTTTTTAATTATTGCCACAGCCCATATACAACCACAGACACCAATTATTTTATCGACTGGCAAAGTTTGCACAGAAATGTAAGATTTTTCCCATCCTCACCGACCTTGTCATAAAACTCGTTTAAATGATCATACGACGCCTCCTCGCTCGCTGCTTTGTCGACTACATAGGCTACATGCTGCTTTTTGTTTTGATGACACATGCGGCGGTGCGTGCGACACAGGTGGCTGATGTTGCCAGATTGGGTGTTTTTTTCGCTACATATTAAGGCCTGTTTACGGTGTGTTTTAGCCGGGTTTTCGCCTGGAAGGCTCTATAGAAATCTGGCACCCTATTGAACGTGAGAGAGCGTGCGTTCACAGACACCAGAATGAACGCGTTCACAGTATGGTTCATCAGGCAGAAGCCTAATTCAGTACGTTCAGTTCACGTTCGCCCAAAATATGAACGAGTTCATATCGTTCATTGAACGCGTTCAGGCACAACACTGGCATTTGTAGAAATGTAAACCAAGATTTAAAAAGGCTTTAAGTATTGTTAGTTCATCATGCATCAGAGCTCAAACATGGACTACTCAAAAATCTGTAGATGAGAGCTATATGGGACCGAGCGCGAGCGAAATCCAGTGAAAGATGGTAAGAGTGCAGCGAGTGAAGGAGAGCTGTGAGGACGCGAAATGACAGCGCACAACGCCTCATTAATTCGCGCATGTAGTCATTTAATGTTTATGTTTTAAAGCACTGAATCGCAAATTATTCGATTCTTAGCATTTTAAATCGATTTTTTACCGAAATAAACGATTCACGATTCAAAATACACATTTCAAGATCGATGCATATGCATCGTCAGGATTTGTAATCGATGCATCGAGAAAACGAATGAATCGTTACACCCCTACCCTATGCCATACAGATCCTGAGTTATCCACTTTAAAAAATAAATTTAAAATCAAAAAATCAAAAAGCGCCTTTTTTTGTGTTCATTAAAGCTCAGACAACATATGCCTTAATGTTTATCAATTTTAGCACTGTTTTATGAAACTGCAAAGGGTTTCCTGTAAAATGACACAAAAATTATGCATTAAGCCCAAAGTATGAGGGAATGAGGAGCTTTTTAATTTGGGTTGGCTAAATCCAGGCGGAAATCCCCAAAAATGGCTTGGATCTTAAGAGGTTAAAAAAGAAAGTACCATCTACACTAAACCCTACTCTAAACCTAACGATAGTATTGACAAAAGAAAACCTGAGATAAAACAACAATGCCAAAGCAACCATGCCATTTTAGCTTGCTTCAACAGGTTTTTGAGAGCTTTTGTTTTACATAACTTGTACCAGATTGCAATGCTGTACCAGGTGAGCTACCAAGCAAGTTTACTATGTCATAAAAGCCATTAATATGAAGCTGGTTATGTGATGCAAACATCAAAATGCATTGGCTTAAAAATCACGCACCAATGTTTTGAGGTCATCATAACATTGCATTGTGCAAGGAACCATGTGAATATAAGTCTTTATTAATCTATAATCTAAAACTGTAATTGTACTTTGTTTTGAAAGGAGCAAAGGTTGTTGTGTTTGAATTGCAGTGAACTATATACAGCAACTAACAGTAACCAGGGTGAAAAATGTTGGCACATATTTCATTGATTGTCTAAAATCAGTTTGTAGTAGGAGTTGGTGTCCATATGACTCAGTATGGGTTTATATTTGTAGAGAAGTGTATAACCGTACCCAGCATGAGTTGCTTTGTTTCAGTGCTTCTGTGGCGTGGATGTGTGTGGTTTACACACTCTGCGGAGTGCTTGGCAGGAGTCCTCTAGGCGTGACTGATACTCTAAGGCCAGTGGTAGGGGAATGTGTGCTCTCATAGTGAAAGTAATTGTCAGGTTAAACAAGTAAGCCCTATGCTGCATTTCAGTGTGATCTAACTTTAAACAGAAGGAACAATATTCAGCACAACAACTGAGGATTTTGTTCTGACCATTTCACACAATATATTCAGCTGGACTCCGCTGTGAGAGGTGCATATAATGTGTGATCCTGAACTACTGTAGCATATGAGACAAAAGGTCTGTGACTCAACATGGACCTATTTCCATTAAGCCCTGCGCTGGGTGACAGCACAGACTATAACAAACTCAAGCAGAGCTTTTAAAATCATCATTGTTTCTGACATTGTATTCTGTTGTGCAACTGAAAAGCAGTCATACATAATTTTGAAAAAAAGTTTAAAATGACAAAGTTGTAAAGTGTTTAGTACTATATTTGAAATGCCTCATGAAGTATAGCTACAAACTTATATATTTCTTCATATTTTATAAATTATTTTTTTTTTTTGACCACGGTAGAAGAACAGTTAATTTCCAAGAATACACCACCTGTGTTGATTACTTTATTTATTTCAATTCAAGAATTTTCTCTTCCTGTCATTCCAATTCCAATTCCAATTTGTTGTGCCCTTCAAGTAGAGTCAGAAATATCATAATTGCAAAGTCGTACTTATGAACAGGAAACATAGAATTCTAGATAATATCCAAGTTGCCTAGTTGTGACATTCGAAGGGGTTAGTCGATTTGAAACATTGCAACCTTTAAATAATATAGATATAATATGTAATAAAAAAGTTCAGTGGCAGCTGGTGAAAAATATCTTAGGTGGGGCTGTACCATATTCAGTCAGTTTCAGTTGTCTGGTAACCATAGGAGCAATCAGGCAAAATTCAGCATTTTGTTCGCAAACCCCCTTCTGTCACCTCACATACCCCAGTTTGAGAACCACTGCCTTAACCTATCTTTGTAAAACGACTTTGGGTGTTGGAAAGGTGCTATATAAATAAAAATCATCATTATTATTATTATTAATTACCACCCAAACACAATACAAACTTACACAAAAACAATATATTGAACAAACTTTCCATTTGCATTTGAAATTGAACTCAAACTGTTTAGTTACTTTCTCAGACAGGTGCTTCATATCCCTCACTCCGGTAACTGTCCATGCTGGATCTATCCCCATTGTGTTAAAAAGTAAAAATGGAAAGCACAACAAGGCATTAGCATGACCACATCCAGCTAGCCAGGCCTTTCGACCTTTTTACCAGCTCCAACTGAGAGAAGCCTCCTGCGCACTGCTTCTCTTTATCGCTAGCCTGTGCTGTGATAGAAATGGGCGCGCATGGGGAGCTAAAAGAATCGCCCATAGTTGACTAGGTTTGAGCTCACTGATTGGCTACAGTTTATGTCAAACATTTATATCTTAAATCAGCAATTTGATAAACTGTTCCAAACACCCGCCTCCCTGGGACATTTCTCCAGCGTTTAAATTCTGCATTTAATATACCAAACACACAAATATTGCCAATTTGTGTACATAATTTATGTATGTAAAAAATAGGGCTGTTAAACGATTAATCACAATTAATCGCAACCAAAATAAAAGTTTGTGTTTACATAATAAATGTGTGTGTACTGTGTAAAAATATTTTGAATATATAAATACACATACATGCATGTAAATATTTAAGAAAAAATTGTTATTTAAATATAAAATATTTATATTTTTATATAATATAAATTATATATAAATCTATATACAGTATATACATGCAAATATCTCTTAAATATATACAAGCATGTGTATGTATGTATATATATATATATATATATATATATATATATATATATATATATATATATATATATATATAATATATATATATATATATATATCAAATAATTATGCACAGTACACACACATATATTATGTAAACAACTATATATATATATATATATATATTATATATATATATATATATATATATATATATATATATATATATATATATATATATATATATTTATATATATATATATATGTATATAGTTCTTGCATTCTTTGGGGTCCTTGCATTCTTTCTCACACCTGAATGAAAGGCTCATTTTATGCAGGGTCTTTGTCTTCTCAGGTGTGAACCAATTAATTATTCACAAGGGGGTTGGGCAGTTGACGCCCATTCGCATATTGCCTTGGCTAACAAAAAAATGTTGTTCACAATTTTAATCAATCTATTGTGTTATGTGAATGATTAGGCATGCAGGATGATTTTCAGATCATTTTGAAGCAAAAACTCAAGGCGACAACTTCCATTAGTCAAAAGTCTTGTGGACACATATTTAGTATGTGTTTTGTGGCCTTATTTCAGAAACTTTACTTTTTAGTTCTTTCAATAACCATAGATAGACAATATTCTCTCAAAAATACAAACATGTACATGTTGCTCACATATTATGGTAGCCCCGTTTGTGCTATATAGAATGAATTTACACCTTTGCCATTAACATGTTTATACATAACTTAAAAAAAGCACAAATTTCAGTGCACGTCAAAACATCCCAAGGGCCCAAAAACACCTTTAGAGGGTTATTCACATTTTACATTACTCTTTGTTATTACATCATGAATACACATACCTACTTCAATGTGATAGAAATTAATCGTTGTAATAAATTTGCATTCTGATGTAGTTATTTGGCTCACAATAGGTATAATTGTTTTTGTTTAGACTCCTTCTGTGTTGCGTTTCCGTTATCATAATAACGACAAATGTCCGACTCTGAGGTACAAGTTTCCCAAGTCACTTGTAGGCAGCATATACTCTTATGGCATATTTAATTCAAATTTATATTAATAAACTGAAAATGGGTAATTTATTTAATTTTGAGTTTTTCCAGCTCTGATTATTAGATACAAACATGAATAAACATGAATTTTTCACACATTAAAATGGATGAATCAAAACCAAAGAAACCCGGTTTCTAAAGTACCATACATTGGGGACATTTCCTTTTAAGAAAGGCTATCAGCAGGGCAGCAGAGACAGCTGGGGTCCTGTAGGCTGAAGCTGGCCTGGATGCTTTAAGAGATGAGAAATCCCGTCGAGGCTCAAGAAATCCCACCTGATTGATTACTAGTAAGGAGGTGTTTCATCATTAATCCGATGTGCTCCAGCTACTTATAGGAAGCTAAAGCTTGGGAGGAGGCCAAACCACTGCTAGCAAACAGAGAGGATGATGGAACAATAAAAGTAAAGACTTTTATCCACAAATATTTGGATTTATGGAACATGAGAACCAGCTCGACTGTCTGTGTAACTTCATGGAGTATATTTTTATAGGAGTTCATTATTCACCAAAACTTCCTTTTGAGCGTGTAGGCCACATGGATGTGTCTACATCCACAAGTGCATTGTAATGTAGGCAGAAAGCTGCATTAGGAGCAAGCCAGTTTACCACATCTCAATAACACATCTGTAAATATAGTATATTGCTGTCTAAATCAATTTTCATGTTTAAAGGGGGAAGTGGTGTTGGCAAACGCATTATTAGTTCCTTTCCTAACTCGGTCAGCCTCCTCGATATTCATTCTATCTCCCTAGCAGGGTTTAAAATCAATGCATGTCTAAATCAATTTAATCAATATGTACTCTAGCAATCACGAAGGGCCACCGATCACAATCTATTGCCTCAAACTATATGTCTACTTTAAATTCCTGGCAAACACAAAGTCTCTACAAGCACATCTAATAATCTCTCACTTCCCCATGTCCCTCATCGCGTAGTGGCCAACCGAAACCATCATTATGGATCAGCCAGTGATGTAAGACAGAGGGTGTAAAATTTTATACCCCACTTATGGCCACTAAGGATTCATTTCCAGAGCTTGCTTTTTAGGAGGAGTTAAATCAATGCGAGAGCTCAGCTCTTTTCAAGATGAAGTCAATAGATTTTCAACACTAACAAAAAATTTAAGATGTGAAAAAGGAATAGTTTGATTTTACGCATCCCTGATTGTGCAAGAGCAGAGACTCACATTCACGATATTCACCTGCTGAGTGTTGAACGCAAACAATGTGTCGCTAACATATATTTATAAAGGACAGAGAGTTTTACAATAGCAAACCCCCTAAATTACAGGGTATTTTATGTGAAGTTGTAGCATGATTTTGTGTTGAAGCAGACAAACACACATGCACCCAATTTCGCGGCACGCCTGCACACACACACACACAACACACACACACACACACACACACACACACACACGCGTGCGCGCACACACACACACACACACACACACACACACACACACACACACACAACACACACACACACGCGTGCGCGCACACACACACACACACACACACACACACACACACACACACACACACACACACACACACACACACACACACACACACACACACACACGCGTGCGCGCACACACACACACACACACACACACACACACACACACACACACACACACACTCATGTTTACTTGATCGCTTGCACATGGCATTCAAAGGCTCTTTTTTTTCGGTGGGTGGGGGGGTAATTTGGTAACTTGGTATTGGCAGCTACATGTTATGTTTTGGGACACACAAGTAGGTTACACACAGCTTTTGTGCTACAAGGCTTCAAGTCAGTGGTGCATATAGAGACTCCCTGTCTGTGGCACACCACTGGGCGGGCCAGGAAGAAGAAGAAGGGCATGAAGAAAGTGTGAGTCTTCAGCACAGCCAGCGCATCCTGGTGGGGAGTCAACTAATCTCTTCCTTACTGTCTTCCCTCTGGAAAGTACCTCATTTATAGCATGGCTATTTCATTGTATTGCAGCAAGTGCTTAATTCCCCTGTGGCTGGTGCAGAGCAAGGTTTGAGATTCACCTGCTCGACTGGATTTCTGCTTCTACACATACCAGCTATAGTTCAAATGACAAAGAAAACCTGAATTATTATTATTCTTCTCAACAACAACAACAACAACAACAATACAATTCAACTACTTGACTGAATTGCTGTATACATATATTGAAGTATACATCCAGTTAAAATGGCTAGAAAACCTGATATTACAATGCTATCTCACGACCAATTCGTACGAATTTGTACGAGTGATTAAAATGTGGCTAATTCGTAACAATTCATACGAACTCACTCGTACGGATTCGTACGATTTGTCTAAACCCACGTGATGGGTAGGTTTAGGGGCGGGGTCAGGGGTAGGTCATTCGTATGAATTCATACGAATTTGGAATTCGTAAAATATGTACGATTTAGCAAAAATCCTACAAATTCGTACAAATTCGTACGAGTCAGGTCGTATGTATTGTTACGAATTAGCCACTCATACAAATTCGTACGAATTGGTCGTGAGATCGGGTTGGATATTAATAGTAATTTGATTAATCTGTTAAACTGAATTTTTGCTTCTATAGAGATACTGAACATAGTTCAAATGTCTAGGAAATCTTATTTATTAATATTATTAATAATAAAAATAAAAACATATATATATATATATATATATATATATATATAAAAAAATATATATATATATACCGGTATATATATATATATATATATATATATATATATATATATATATATATATATATATATATATATATATATATATAAATATAAAGCACTTTAAACAGTATGGATTGTTTCAAAGCAGCTTTACAGTGAAATTACCGTAACAGATTATTTAGGCTTTACCTCAGCTCAGGATAAAGTTATTGTTTAGTTTTGATTGATTCACTTCCGTTGCGAAAATCATTATATATTAATTTAGGGGCCACTAACACGACACCGTTCTAACAGAAAAACCCTTAAAGCGCTCCGGCCGCCCATCCGTATAAAACAGTGCCTGGTGTCTCGAGAAAGCACTCCCTGAAATAGGTTTGAAGGTGCATAAATAACTCATTAATAACACTCTAACTACTATTAACTAAAAGGAAACTCTGATTAAATAATTAGTAAGTAATAGCGCTCAGTGGAATGTGGTAGTTCACTATTAGTTAATCAATAAATATTTTTTTTTTCATACCTCCCATAAGAATACTAAGAACAAATACAGGTTGATAATTAACACGTACAATGTCATTTCTGAAGTAAAGATCATTTCTACAAAGAAAACAATGACTCTGGTATTACCAAATCCTTCAGAAGGAATTACTAATTATTTGAGTCTGTTTTCTAAACTGAAAAACATGATAACTCTCTAGTAATGACTGAAGTCATTGGAAGCTTTTGAGGTTTTTGTAAGGTTTTGGATAGTAATTCTTTCTGATAGATTTAACACTTGAGTCATTACTAGTGGTTTACTATAGGGCTGGACCAGAATATTCGAATATTCGTTCGGTGGGTTGGTATTCGGTTTGAAAATGTGACATTCGAATATTCGTTTTTTTTTTTTTTTTTTTTGCAAATCTGGCATCCCCCCTCGAAACGGTTCTCATTCGCGCTTGTAGCCTATATGTTTTACACTATAAAATCTGGTGAAATACAATACTTTACATATAAATCCATTATAGCTAGGCTACTTAATAAATATATTTGCTTCTTGGACTACTAAAAGTGTTCCTGCAACGGGAGTATTCTCTGGCTAGACCGCAGAACAGTTTGCATGGACAGATGTGAATGCCTGAGCTTGTATTTTGGGTTACGCTACATTGCTTTGACATTGTGGAAAATAGAATAATAGAAACAAAATATATTAAAATGTATGTAGTATTAAAATGTATAAATGTATGTATTATATCACTAGTGCAGTGTCCATTCTCGGAGCATATAAGATAGCATATCAGAGTCCATTCTCTGCTCGCGTGAGGCGCTCCGCTTCTTCATTTAAATCTACTTTGTCAGTAATTTGTTAGTGAGACTATTAGACTAGCCTACCTTATTAGAAATATTGCTTAAGTTACAGACCTGTGAGTGTTTTATATCACTAGTGCAGAGCAGTGTCCGTTCTTCTCGGAGCATAAGCTCTGCTCGCGTGAGGCACGCGCTTCCCGCTCACGCTGTTCTGTAGTTTATTAAAAGTTTATTAATTCTGAACGTGTCGCGTCTCGCCTGTCTATCTATATTGCACCAAATACACTGCACTCCCTTGTGAAGTCATTTGGATGAACGGTTCTCGAAATAATAATCATGCGCTGATGATGATCGCATGATCATCATCAGCGCATGATTATTATTTCGAGAATTTGAAGCGCATTTTACATGCGCTTCAAGAGGCACACACGCACACTTGCACACACACGCACATTTGCACACACGACACACGCAAGGTCTCTCCCTCTCTTTGTCGTGTGTGCGCTACACGGTTTGGAGCTCGCGAGCAGCTTCCGGGAGATTTTAACTGATTTGCGGGCATCAGGGAGCCGCTATCAATATGCGGGTCTGAGACATAATAGGGATTCCGAAGCTTCGAATATTCGATGTTCATTCCTGCCGAAGCTTCGAAGCTCAAAAAATGGTATTCGGACCAGCCCGAGTTTACTAAGAACTTCACTTTATAACACTGATCCAGTAGTTCCTTTGGAATGATGTAACATTTAAGTCATTACTAAACAAAACCTTGCAAAAACCTTAACATTTTCAATTATTTTTGTCAATTTTAGGGAGTTATCATGCTTTTTACTTTTGAATACTGATCCAAATAATTAGTAATTCTTTCTGAAGGATTTGGTAATACTTGAGTCAATACTAGTGGGTTACCATGATCTTCAATTTAGAATGAATTATACATTATTCACATTAATTATGATACTGTATATAGTAGTTCTTAGTCTTCTGGGAGGTATGAAAAAAAGTGGTTATTGATTAGCTAATAGTGTGAACAGCATTCAACTGAGCACCATTACTTACTAATTCCTTAGAGTTTGTTGTTAGTTAATAGCATTTACTAAATGTTAATAATGCGTTACTCATATGTTCCATTGTATAGTTATTCATTAATGAGGGAACAGTATTCTAAAGTCTTAGCAAACATTGTTATTAAGACAAAAGTCAGAGTTGAAATTGAATGTTTAATAATGCACTGTTTCTTTCTAAACAGCCTATTCAAAACGATCACATATGTTCATGTCATGTCATAAATATAAAAATATAATTTTACCAAACTTGTATTGTCATATTTCTGATATATATGGTGCACCTCTCACAGAATCAAACATAGAGAGCTTTAAAATGTAATAATATGTGATGCGATCTGGGAAAACCCGTCAGATGTCGTACTGGTACGTTTTCAGTAAGGTCTAAAAATAAGTCGAATGTCAGTTTTTTTTGTTGTTTTTTTTGTCAAAATTGGGTTTTCATTAAATTATTATTCTATAACATCTTGTCTGTCATCTCTGAATATATCTTGGCAAAATTCACTAGTTTAGTGCAGAAAAATAGCTATTTATAGTGGCAAGCTAAAAAGACTGTTTTTCTCTTTAAGAACAATCGCCCACAGCTCTCCTTCTCTTAACACTACAGTACAGACAGTTCACCTATCAAAATAAACCGCATAACATCTAGAATAAAGGTATGCCAATGCGCATTTCCCGCCAGTCCTGTGTAAACTACAATGACACACAAGTTTTAATTTATTTTTTTTATCCAGAAAAGTACAACGGAGTCTAAAGTAGCTGGTCGCTTAAAAGATCTTGCTCGCCTCTCAATCGTCCAATTTCAAAAAGCTTTTCACATGATGAATTTTTAGTTCATAAGCTTTCAAATTATACCTAATCTATCATGAATACTAAAATATGTGATATGAAAAAAGGCAATAAAAAAAGAGTGCCAATCGTTCCGCTAGCAGGACGTGACAGTTAATTAAACCTGTTATTCTCAATATTCCGTTCCTGAAAATCATAGCGATCAGCTGACTTCAGATAACCATAACCTGTAATAGGTCAAATTTCACCATGTGATGGGTTTTCCCAGATCACATCACATATGATAAGGAAAAAAGGATAAAAAGTTATTGCTTATATTTACCTAGTTTCGTTCTGTCATAGCATGTAAACATTTAGGAATGCCTGCTCTAGCATTCAGTAAAACAGCTTTTTTTCTGGGTAACTGTCTATGGTATCTGGCATGGAGCTGTCCATGGTCCTTCCATTTTAGTGCTGAAGCATTCTTTACCTCATATAGAGATCAAGGATCAAGAGATTGGAGAGCTGTGATGGAAACCTTACTATGGCCTCTTCACTATCAGCTTGTGTCAGCAATCTGTGAGACCACTGGGACATTTGAGGGCAATTGGGGAGATCTATTGGTAGTTTGCAAAGTACTAGTTTTAGATTTGCAGTGATTAGCCGTCAAGTTTTTTTTTTTTTTTTCTGATTCTGAAAACTTCCCAATCCACTGAAAGCTGAATCTCAGGCAGTAAACTCATACTGTGGCCTTCTCATCCTATAGATCAGCTCAGTTCATTTTCAGCGCTCTTCTTCACAACAACAACAACAGCAACAAACAGAGGGAGCATTGAAGCAGATATGCTGTTTACATTTTCTTGAGAGCTCCATTTCTTGAAAATGTTTGGACAAAGCAGAGGTGGGCCATAACTCAATTTTGAATCAACGAGATGAGACGTAAACACATCAGAATCCGATCTGAGATGATAAGGCTGCATCAGGGCTAGCTCATACTTCCTTGGAGAGAGTAAATTTGATGGTAGCCGATCAGATGGAATGCCCTTAAGGATTTATATCATATATTACCACAGTGACAATAAAAGTTACAGCAGAAATGTCCTAGGGTACTAAACAAATCCAGCGCTGTGCTTTCGTCAATTGTTTTAACAAATATGAATGCATGGTAATTAATACAGCCTATTGATGCAGCCCCTGAAAAGAAAATAATATGTATATCTTTATGACAAACATCCATTTTGAAACAAGTGCTGATTAAATCTTGCTCACATGCATCAAGCAGTACACTTGCAAAAACAGAAGGGAACAATGAAACGGTCCCTGAGGAGCACTGTTGCTCTCTTGCACATCATGATCATATTGCATATGTGTTTAGTAGCCACAGATATGAATGGCATCGGAACAATGTTACCTGCCATTTAGAGACAAACAATTTTACCTGCCCCAGTGAACAGTAATACTGGAGTCCTAATGAGCCTTAGTGGAAATGCAAAGCAGAGGAGATGAAAACGGAAATTGGCCCGTCACTATTGAATGACAAATACCTAACGTGCCTGGAGTTTTCCTGAAGACATTATAGCGAGCAGCTCCTGAGTTACTTCTGAGTTCAATATATCTTATTATCTTGCAGCAAGAACAGAATAAATACAAATAAAAATAAAAAACTAAGAAGGAGAAAAAATAATAAAGGATTTGTGCAAATAAAAACCAGAGATTGAATTTCCTGTTGACCAAACGCCACCCTTTGCGGCTAAATTATACTATTGCATATGGATAGCCCATTATATTGCAAAGTATGTGTTCTTAGGATTGGGTTTATTTATTTTCTCATGCCTGATGGCTCTGAGTCTCTCAGGAGAGTGGCCCTGAGAATTGATTTCTGACAATCCATGATTCACCTCCCAAAGTCCCGCTTCTCTGACACTCTAGCAAATCAACTTAAAGGCACCGCCTGACAGCTCCTCACAACGCACTCCATATAAACAGCCATTATTCCTTCAGAAAGCTCTTTTTGTCTTGCTACCGGTTCAAAAGGAGCACGTCTCTCCAAAGATGAGAAGCACATTTGAAAGAACTTTGAAGCGGGCGAGATGGGAGAGATGGGGATTTGCTGAGCTTCTACGCAGCAACATTTAGAGGTGCTGAACATGCTGTCACTCTCATCTTCATCTGACATGTCACACCTCACTAGTAGTTTGAGGCCATCTAATGATTCACGGTTATTATGTGCAGCATAGTATGATATTTGTGCCGCCATCAGAATCTTATGATGATGTATCTTCATCATGTGCAGTGAGATAAAAGAAACCCAGCTGTATGGGTTCTGTCAGGTGCATTTTGAGCAGTAATCGTGCTCTGCTGACATATTTCATCCGGAAAGTAACGTCAGTTTGGTCAAGTGCGTCATCTAGTATTAATGCACTTCCGTAAAGGTCAGCTATTTTTATTGTAGGCACATTTTTCTGCATCCATATTCAGTTTCATGCACATTTGCATGTTCGACTACAATAATTGCAAAGCAATTGTGACCCCCCCCCCCCACCTCCCCAAAAAAGGATCTAAAATTCAAAAGCTTGGTCCAATTACAGCCCTTTGTCCAATATAAGAGAGAAAAAAATGAATAATTCATTAAACAGCATTTCATTCGCCCAGTTTGACTTGGTGCTGCTGAGAGTCACATAGTCAATCGTCTTGGCTTCAAACTGAGTGGCAGGCTCTGTTGATGGATATACGGCATAAAATTGCAGACGATACAGAGTTTTTATATTTTTTGACAACACCATTCCGCATCAGAGTGCTTGAAAAATGGCACCCACAGAACAGAGCTGTGCAGGAGAGATTGCACTTCATAAAAAGAACAGCACACAGGGGTGAAATTCCACAGTATATTATGGATTTCCCACTACATTATTGATAGATTGCACTAATATAACCTCAGTAAAGACTTCAGGACAAGTTTATTGATGGTTTCCTTCTTTCTGAGCCTCCTGTCTCCTCATGCCCTTAAACATGCTAGCTTGATTTTTCAGAGCCTTCACACTGTCATTATGTGTGTACTGTTGTCTGCAAGTAATCCCTCGGATTTACATAGATTTAGAAAGTCAAGTTTGTAGTGTTTACACCTGGAATATTGATGATTCTCTTGAGATTAGACCGGAGTGATCTTAACAGACAGTGAGTCACACAGCTGAAGCCATTGTTCTGCATTTTATGCCGTCAGTTAAACAGGCCAACAGTTGTGGGTTTTGATGTACCAAAGAGCTTCGTACTTAAACACAAGCGATGCCTTTAGAAATCCATAAACCCAGAAATAATATATATATATATATATATATATATATATATATATATATATATATATATATATATATATATATATATATATGTGTGTGTGTGTGTGTGTGTGTGTGTGTGTGATATTAATATACTGACAAACATTCCACATTTATCAGTGCTCCATTAAAGTAAAGACTTAGTGACAGCGTTCAGCTGTGTCTGTAAGGGGCATTTTCATTATGAGCTAGCGGGTGTGGATGTGTGTGTGCGGTGCTCCTCTGATCCTACACCTCAGGGCCCTTGACCATAATGTGGTTTGTTTGTGTATGCGCCTTCTGTGAGACTGGAGGAGGCAAAACATGGGCCAGGAAAAACATATGGCACTGCTGGGATACGATCACCTGCTGCTGCTGCTGGGCCATTGTGGCCGTTTTCAGGATCACTATGAATCAACCTTAGTTAATGACAAAGAAAACAATGAGTATTCAGACAATTCATCTCCTTTAGTAAACACCTTTAGAGTCGGAGCTATTTTTTGGCATAGCCTACATTTTAACCTTGAAAACTACGTTATGTTCTTCCTGTTTCATAAAAAAGAAAGGTTTTGTTCATGTGCAGATAAATATTCTAAATGTTTGTTTAAACAATCCCAGTATCTTCATTCTTCTGTTTTGTACATGAAGCTGTTTTTAGCAGTTGTCTCCTATACTAAAGTACCCAGTTCTGGGACTCAGTATATTCTAAACAGACATCCACCTTTCCCCTAATCCCAAAAGGTGCAGGTGTTCTTCTGAGTTGAAAATTACAGCATTATTTGCAAACCTTGGCTGAGCAGCTAGGAGAATGAAATTAGCTCATCCCGTAAGAGAGATCAACACAAAAAAAGTTCAATTTCCATCTTACAGCAAAAACATTAAAATATAAAAGATTTTGTCTTCGTAAATTCTTCTATAAGGTATAAAACCGGCCTGTTTAGTCAGAATCGTGTTGGTACATAAATATATGGTTGTTACAAATATATTAAACCGCTATCCCAGAGAAACATAAATATACTAAAATGTATTTGAAATACATTGATTTATGCTAAGTACACTACAAATATATTTACATATTTATGTACTTAATATAAATACCCTGCAATTGTACTTTTGGTATTCTAAAAGTACTGCTAAATTGGAACAAGTTCTCAATGCACTTAAAGGGATAGTTCACCCAAAAAGGAAAAATCTTTCAGCAATTACTCACCCTCATGTTGTTTCACCCTCACCCTCAACTCCTTAAGGCTTTTGTTAATCTTCGGAACACATATTAAAATATTTTTTTATGAAATATGAGAGCTGGCTAGGCTTATATGTAATTTCATTCTGCCGGCCCAGATAAGTTAGTAAAAACATTGTTAATATAGTCCAAGTGACTACAGTGGCTCAACCTTAAGTTTATCAAGTGACGAGAATACTTTTTGTGCGCAAAAAAACTCAAACATTTTTAAGTATTTACATTTTTTAAAGTATTTTTAAATACTATTAATTAAATTATCAACTATTAATTTTCTTCTGTGTGGGCCTCTGACGTGAGTTCACGAGAACTCAATGACGCTTGCGCGAGAATTGTGAAGAAAACACAGATGGGTATCGATTTAGTGTTTAAAATGGTTCTAAAGTGTGCATTTCCTGGATGTCCGAATCCAACGCATTCTCATCCTAGTCCGTCATATAGGTGACGCCATATGACATTTTATCAAAATCCTACGCACATGGCACCCTTTAGCGTCAATATAACACGCACTGTCATGGGTAGGTTTAGGTCTGGGGTAGGGTAAGGGCATCGGATTTAGACGAAATCCCACAAGCGTCAACTGTATGACGCCTTGGGATGAGAACGGGCTGCCGAATCATGAGAAACCAACGAGAAAAGATAAAAGTGGCTTACCAATGCTGCAAAATTAATGGCTTACTTTTCACACTTTCCCATCAAATGATCGTGAGCGCCGTCCTCTCAGTTAGACACGCGCCTAGACACGACCACAGAAATAGTGTTAACTGGACTCTCCCCTGTGAAGGCCTCATCAACACGACAGCCATCGGCACTGATCCTCAACAAACCCTTCTCCATACTGGCATGATGAATCCGATGTTCAACCAGATAGAACTGGATTTAATATTTTGAATGTTCCGATCCCAATCTGACTTCCGACCTATACTGCTGCCTGAATCATAATCGTACACTGTTATTTTTGTAGCTCACAAAAGCGGTTCATTCAGTATTGTGAAGCCTCTTCTCTATTGACATCCATTAAACAAAAAGAGCCTCTGGTCTTCTTCCCTACATACCGCTACAGCCACAGAGTTAAATTTTTTTTGGCTAAAGGTTGCAGGCTTGCCTACTAGTAGCTTTTGGCTTAAGTACAGTGGCAATCACTCCAGTCACCAATCAGGTCACTCCTCCTTAACAGCTCCACCTGTGAGTAATCACAGCTGGATAGTGGAGGCAAGAGAGAGAGAGGAAAAACTACACACAAAATATATATCCTCTCCAACAACTTGCAAAGTAAACAGAACACTCATACGTAGCAATGGTTCAATACCAGAAATGAACATTGTAATATATATCTCTCTCTCTCTCTCCAAAAAAAAATAAAAAATTCCAAAAGGATTGAGTCCAAAAATGAAAGTCCAAAAATGGTTGCACGGTTCAAATAAGTGGCTTGTTAGAATAAGCTTCGGGCCAGTGAGCATGATGTTTTATGTTAGCGTCTGTTTAAGATACAGTGCAGGGTTTTTAAGTGCCATTCCATAACGCATTAGTCTGACAATGACCACCGGCCAAAGCTCTGCTGTAAATCAGACAATTGTGAAACGCCACCTCAGCACAACAACCAATAAGCCTTAATTAGGCCCGTATTGTCCAATTTGTTACCAGTTTCTCAGTGTGGCACTGTAATTGGCTAAACATCAGTGCATATAATGTCCCAAATAGGCCAAGATGGTGCTAATGAATTACAACTTATTAAAGCAGGAGTAAATCACATCAAGGGCACAGAGCACCAATGGATATTATAATCAGAAATGTATGAGCAAAATACACAAGACATGCCAGAGCCCATGCTTTACTACCCAGTATATATGGCCAATACTTTAATTTACACTCTAACTATATTCATTTGTAATCATTTATGATTAGGACAGCAGTGTAAAATGGCATGTAATTATTTTAAGAATTCAGAAACAAACTACTGCTGCAGTGATTAATACCAATAGGTCTTTAATGAGATATTGTACAAATAGTCCAATTGCCATTTTGATGTTTTGTTTAACAGGCAGTATTTTGGAATTCAGCTTTCTGCATGTAAATGTGTGTTTTCTGGGAACTGAACCCATGATCTGTATTTTTTTTTTTTTTTAATGTCTCATGATGTACATAATAAAAACGTTTTTCCTTAGTTATAGACTTTCCATAATAGTACCATATGAAAACCATTCTGTTGTTTTCTAGGGATTAATCTACATATTTTGTTTAGTTACTGTGGCATACAAAAATGCACCAATTTTCTTTTTTTTTATTGAGTTGTATGATATTTTGTTCAAAGAGTCAAAATTCAATGATGCATGTTTGGACAGTAAATGAGGAGCAAATCTGTTATCTGGTAAGAATGTATAGCTTCTCAACAGTATTTATTGTGTAGATTCACTTTTTTTTCAAGTCAAGTTAACTATTTAGCTGTAGTGCTTTTCACAGTGCACATTTTCAAAGCAGCTTTGCAGAAATTAATTATGTTAATGTTTACCTTAACATTTAATCGTTGTGCCTAATCATCCACATTTAGCAGTTAAGAGCTGGGTGATAGGAAAGCAGTAAAGTACTTTCCTAGTACTAGGAAAGTAGGATATGAAAATAGTATTAGTAGTATCACTTTATTTGAATGTGCTGGATGTATGATAATGCTGGTTATGTTTATAGTAGTTGCAAGTTATTACATCATGGAGTTGATGTCATGAATCTAATTTAATTAACTGAAATAGTTTAACTGAATTAATGGGTGTGTATTATAAAGCTTTAAAAACCTATTTCCTTTTATGCATTATACAATGCATTACACAAACATTCACCCTCTTGGAAGAAACAGTTTTTGCTATTGTCCTTTCTCCATGCTGGCAGCTGCCGTCTTTCATCTGAAGCTGGTCAGAGGTGGTGTGTGAGGGTTGGTGTGCCAGCTGGTCATGTGATTGTCAGGTATGGGGGATTGCTTGAACCCTATGCCCTGGGCACCCGCTGATCAGATGCTGAATGGCCTCGGCAAGATGATTGGAAAATGTTGCGCTTTTGCATTCAGAATCGTCAGCAGCCGCAAAGAAATCCATCTCCCAGCACAAATATCAAGGGCGCTTTCATTTTCAGCCAAACAGGCTTCTCTGATACAAACTGCCAAAGTGGGAGAAGAGTGAAGTAGAGAATCTCCATACCAACCAGGAAAATGGACTTTCCTGAGCACAATTGCCCCTTGTTTCTGTCACATTACTCTCCTCTATTTGATTACAGAATTGCCCATGAATTTCTCATGGGACAAAGGAATTAAACATTTATCAAGTTAGTCCAGCGCCCAATCTCAAAATGTGTCTTTAGGCAAACGCGTCGCCAAGCTTTGTTTTCAGTGGAGAAAGTATGAGACGTTTGAAATCATTTGATCTCGGGCTGCAGAGTGGATTTTCAGGTGCATAATATTTATGCAGTGTCTGGGTGGAAGGAGTAAACAGATGCACATGCTGACTCCACACCTAACAGCATATGGGTAAGTCACAGGGTGACATTAATAATTCTGCCATGCTGCAACAGCCGACATTTCCTACCTGCTCCAGTTGTCCAAACCTTCTGCTTATGAATGTAAAGCATGGATACAAGGAAAGAGACAGAGCGTGAGGGAGAATCAAGGAGAGAGAAGGAGAAAAGAAGTTGGAGAACGAGTTCATGTGCTAATAAAGGAAATAGCATAATAATACAGGAAATTTTAATATTCAAATGATATAAAAGCTTAAACAATTATGTTATCATTTACTTGTCCTCATATTGTTCAGGGGCCGTATTCACAAAGAATTTTATCTTACCACTAGGAGTACTCCTAAATCGCACTAAAATATTTTAGCTAGGAGTTTTCTCTTAAAAGTTATTCACAACACCTTTCAGACCTACTCTTAGTAAGGAAAAATGACAACGAAATTCGGCACTGGGATATCAAGCAAAACTAAGCGTGAGAATGGGAGAGGATTTGTTTGCAGATCAATCAGCATTCCCGCTTGTGTGGCGGACCCCGGACGACTGCGAGAGGCGGTGATATGCGCTACAATCCTTTGTGAATAGGTCTTAGTGTATTAGGAGTCCTCTCGACTTCTCTTAAGCTGTCCCAGACTTAGGTGCTTCTTTTAGGGCTAAAATGCTTCGTGAATTACTCTTAGTGAAACAAATTAGGAGTCCTAAAGTTAGGAGTGACACGCCCATTATTTTTAGGAGTTGCCAGTTAGGAGCTACTTTTAGCCTTAAAATTCTTTGTGAATGGCCCCAGAACCTGTATGATGTTCCTCCTTCTGTAGAAAATAATGTACAAAATGTTGCACACACACACACACACACACACACACACACACACACACACACACACACACACACACACACACACACACACACACACACACACACACACACACACACACACACACACACACACACACACACGTTGGTGCAACAGCATTATGATGACTCTCCATAGGCGTAATGGTTTTTATACTGGACAAACTATATATTCTATCCCCCTACGCTGCCCCTATCCCTAAACCTACCCATCACAGGAGACATGCTGCTTTTTTAATTTTTTAACAAAACATTGTTTTTTAAGTTTTTTTAAGCCATTTGATTTATGAGGACTTTCGAAATGTCCTCATAAACCACCCATAAGTTGTAATACCAGTGTATTACACATATCATAATACAAATTTGTGTCCTCATAAATCACGTAGAACTATTGTTAATTATTTTGTTCTAAAGTAGTTAACTAAAGGTGCCATAGGTGATTCTCTGCTGAAATATTTTTTGTTACGCCGGTTGAATGTTTCCTCATATCCAGTAGCAATCACTCTGTTAAGCGTTCTAAATGTATTTTTATAAATATATGTTGTCTGTGGAAGGCGTAGGACCATAAAATGTTCGTTCAAACCGTTGTGTTCGATCCGAATGCAGCATCATGTGTTCCCTGTCGGTCAATGTGTGTTTGTATACCACTGCGCAGGCTGTGTATGCAGACATAATGAGTCATCAGAGCGTTTACGTACGCTGTGCAAAAAGAGCGAAAATGGCAGGCAACCATCAACAACCTAACTTTCCTTCTGAACCGACAACAAGTGGCTCTGACAAAGTGTGGTATTATATTACACACTGACAAGTTTAGCTAAACAAACCGAAAACTTTCTGCATCTAATTTGAATTTGTTTACATTTGGTATTGTAGTGTTACTAACTGTACTATAACATTTTCTCACTGGTGAATGACACATGATGTATTGCAGTAACGTTGTTTCCGGTCTTCTTGGCTGTGCGCATTCATGCTTTCAGGAGGCGTGGCTTTGGATGGTAATTTGCGGGGAGTGTGGAACGTACGCTTTTACTGCTATCAGGCTAAAGTTAGCATTTTCCCAGATGTCCTACAGCACCTTTAACTAATGTTAACTAATGAAACCTTATTGTAAAGTGTTAGCGAATATTGTAATATTGGACCAATTTCTCAAAATATCTCAATTATCAAGTATTTGAAGGTTAAAAAAAGCTGCAGGCAAATTTTAAAACAGAGGAACAGAAGCTGTGGCACAATAAATGCCACTCAACTTGTCAGCTTCAAAAAGATAATCTGTGTAATTGGCAAGAACAACCCTTGTCCTCTACAAAATAAATGATCTTCAGCAAAATAATTTAAAATAATAATAATAAATCTTTGGTCCATGGCAGCTTTATGTGTTAGGAGTCACAGTGTTCATAAACACATTCTAGTTGCAATAATGCATTTTGCAAAAACACACACACAAAACTCACAGTCTCACTGGATAATGTGGTGTGAAGCTAATATTCATTTAATGCAATAGAATGGGTTGAATGCTCAGAGAAGCTTGCAGACCCTGTACTGCTTTATGGTGTGTGCCTGCTCCATTATGCTCACCCTTATTACAAAAACATTAAATAGTTAAGGGGAACTTATTTAAACTTTACAAACTAATCCTCATGGAGTGAATGAATTCTAGCAGTTGATGGAGCATACCTCTCTTAAGAGCACTTTCTTGGAGTGCATTCAACTGGATCTTGATTAACAATTGTAATCAATCCAAGTCTTTCGCCATATTTTTTTCTTCTTCTTCATCTGCTTAGTACTGATGGTGTGCATCAGTTGTGAATTTGCACCAAACATTTGAGACAAAAGCAAAATGAATCAAAAATAATTATTTAATAGGCCACTCATGTTCTGTATGAACTTACCAGACATTTATTTCTGCAAGGGCAGAAAATATTACTCTGGACTACTCTTGTTTGCATTGCATATTTTGATCCATTCCTCACAGTATTAGGAACATGGAAATTAATCTTTTATACAAACAATCTGACATCATTGTCATCTCAAATGTGAAGGCTCAAGCCAAGACTTTGCATACACAAATATTTGAAAACCATGGAGTTTGTTTGGTTTGCACTTAAGGGCTCATATAGCAAGCCAGTTGCCAGACAAATAAATGAATAATTTTCAAGGGTATATTCCTAGTTCAGTAGTTCACTAGTAAATTGCAACCCTAGTTTCAGATCTTTATAGGATCATGCACAGCAGGGAAAAAGATGCTAGTAGGTTTAAGGACAACAAAATTATTCCATTATCTTGTGTTGCTGATATCGATGTCTGTGCATCTAATCAAACTTTATGTGATCTGAGCACATATTCATCCTTTACTTGGAAACACTTTGGAATTATAAGGTTCTATTTGCATTTTGAGCAGTTTTGAGATATTGAGCATTCCATTCGACTTTGTAGATATACACTTTTTGTTTTCTAAATAGAAGTACCAAAATGTACACAACATAAAAAAAACCTCACATAATGTTAGAATTAGAATATGTGAATAACAAAATTTTGAAATAACGTCAGATAGAACCATATCATTCCAAGGTGATGACATGACTAATATATTAAATGTATTGGCAAATTAATATTTTGTACAAATTTGGACGGGTTCATCCTAACCACCTTCATGCAAAAAACACTTGGTTCTGCATAAATTACATTATGTGGCTTCAAAACTTAGGGGCACTAAAAAAATCTGTCCCCACACCAACTGTGAAAATTTTGGACGTTTCATTAAAAATCCGTGTTGCACAAAAATCTGAGGGGGGACGTGATCATATCTAATGGAATACCAGAAATACCTAACATAGATATTTTAGCATTATCAGCTTTGTGCTGGAACCTGCATTCGTTGTGGTATCTGTCATAGCATAGAGAATAGAATAAAGGTTATGCTTATTTTTGGAAGTTTTTAACCTCTCAGAGTGACCATTAGTCTCACACGTTGCAGCAATCTGACAGAATTGAGGGGACAGGCTGAAAATTGGAACTTGAGGGGAAAGCAAAGAAAAAAGGAACTACTGACAGCTTCATCATGGGCAGCCAGTAGATCTCTGTCATCTCCGTAAATTAACCACCCCCAGCAAGTATGCTATGTCATAGATCACAGGAAATTGGTGGATGTATTATTTCAGCAATGTGGTTCAGTAGAATCTGTAGATATTTTGAGTGTTCTGGCCCCTGCTTCATTTGAAAGATATTTGGGCTCATGTTGTGTTATATTTCCCAAGCGAGTGGTGAACGTGAACTTCCTTTCTACCTGTCCAGATGAGTGAGTTCTTTATATGCGTTCTTTATCTACTCAATTAACACAATATTACTCCACTATTATATCGCCCTCTTGAAAATAATGATATCATTACCATCAGTTTAACAATCACTTGTAATCAAGAGAACATTTGCAGATGGCTATGCATAATGGACATGATTTTACCATCAATGAGTGTCATGTATCATTTCAATCTATCTTCATGCATCTGCAAATCATTCTCATGGTGCCTCTCATCACTACACCAAATTAACATTTTCACTTAAGTTTGTTTATGATTTATCAGTTTTATAGCATTGGCAAAGATTGTCTTTCCATTCCTGTCTCACACCAGCAAATTTGGACAAATGTGAGTAAATTTGCAGCAGATACCCGTTGGCTGCCTGGTCGAGTGCCTTGCATACCAAGTGTGTCCGGAAAGAGGGAGCTGCGTCTCCTTTCTCTCCAGGCCACCGCTCTTAAGAGTTTACTCACATTTCTCCAAGTGTCATGTAAAGATCAAGGGTGAAAATCATGTCAATAATTGCAGCATGAGGGAACAAAGGGGAGAGTTTATATTTATAGTAGAGTTTATATATATAGTTTTTTTTTTTTCTTTTTTTTCCTTTTCAAGAGCAGAATAGGCTTCAAGGACTCCCTCAGAGCCAGCCAGAGCGTGAGGAGACACAACTCATTCACCAGTGTCCTTGGCAATCGTTTCATGGTACGTATTAAGCGGCTCTGGTGATGAGACCGTGCCATATTAAAAGAGAGGAACTGAAATGCTTTTCTGTAGTTGTCTAATCAGTTCAGAATGACAACCGATAATGTGCTAAAGTGAGATTTCATATTCAAGTTGAATTTAATTACAGTATCATCCATGTATTGACAAAACGGGCAGCATAATGGCTCTTTTTCTTTCATATGGGATTGCTATCCTATAATTGCTACAATAGCTGTTTTTACATGCCCCTCTTATCAAACATTTAAAGGGGTCATATAATGCCATTTTTGTACAAGCTAATATGATTCTTTAGGGTCTAAATTTAAAGTTTGTAATATACTTTAATTAAAAATTCTCATTAGTATTGTAAGAAAACACTTATTTTACCTGGTCAAAAACAGCTCTGTTGTCAGCACACCGTTTAAGTGCATATGCCTTTAAATGATAATGAGCTTTGCTCACCCCGCCCCTCTTTTCTGTGCGTACACCGTTTGTAACACAATAACACAAAAAGCATAATGCGTTGTTCATTATAAACATGGGATTATGAATATTGAGAACGTCGTACATAGAAAACATGCCATAATGTTCCCTGAGTGTAAACCTTAGACACATTCATCGTGAAGCTAGCGATTTGCAAAGATTAATATAAATATGAATATAAAGGTTAATAAAACGCTACACTCACTTCAGTTCTTCTGGACGTGCAGGAACCTATGGCAGGAACACGAATAGTTGGTATCGATTCCTTGGAGCAGCTTCTTAGCAAAACCAGCTTTATACTCCTCGTTTATAAAGCAGTCTGGTGTGTGAAATGATTCATGCAAACATGAAAGCATTGACGTCGATCGTGGCTAATATTCCCTTTGAAAACAAACTCAGCCACTCTGCGTCTTCAGCGGTTCGGATTTAGGAACATTAAAATGACTGCTGTGTTCCTTATTGCACCCAAGAGAACACCACTTCACTTAGACTCCATTCTGCTCATAGACTGTGCTGCTCCAGCGTACTTTTCAGCGCGACACCGGTCCGCGCGCGCATGATTGACAGCTGGCTCACGAACGAGGGCGGGTCTGTGTTGAAACGCTACTGTCAATCAACGATCGTGGGAGGGGCGTGCGAGCCTGTGACGTCACAGGCTCGAACGGCTCGATTTGAAGCAGGGGAAAACATATAAGGAGATTAAAACAAAATCACTGGATGGATTTTTATCATTATATGACGGTTGTGTGCAGGCACTGCCAACACACATTTCAGTACAATCAGCTTGTAAAAGTGCATGTACCATTATATGACCCCTTTAAGGCAGTACTGTGTTAAAGTTGGAGCTAATGCAGTAAAATATGTGGAGTACTTAAAGGATTAGTTCACTTTAAAAAAACACTTTTGCTGATAATTTACTCACCCCCATGTCAACCAAGATGTCCATGTCTTTCTTTCTTCAGTCGAAAAGAAATTAAGGTTTTTGATGAAAACATTCCAGGATTTTTCTCCATATAATGTACTTGGGACCCAAATGGTTCAAGGTCCAAATGACAGTTTCAGTGCAGCTTCAAAGGGCTTTAAAATGATACCAGACGATGAATAAGGGTCTTATCTAGCAAAACGATCGGTCGTTTAAAAAATAAATAAAAAAGTTTAAGTTTTATAAGCACAAATGCTCGCCTTGCTCTGCTCTGTGATGACTCTGTTCTGTGAGACCTTTTCAACGTAATTGACCCTTCGCAAAGACCCGCCCTCCTTAGTTACTGTCGCTATGTTCCGACAAGCTACGCCGCTCTCATGCTCTCACCATGTTCTCACGCAGTGAAAAATACATCGCGGAGCAGAGAGGAGACTGACAACACGCGGACAGACAGGACAGACCAGGTTACTTTTCGGTTACTTTTGATATTAAACATATTAAACAAAGTCTCAGCTTTCAAATGTGGTCATTTTTTGAAAGAAATTTAAACAATAAATACCGTTTTGGGGCTCTTTAATGTGCCGTGACAGATCGCTGTAGAGCATCAGTTAAAGCTGCTCGTGATCCGATCATCTCTTCCTTCTAGTTCATTTATAGCATCAAATAAACATGAACGAACATAAGAAGTAATGTTGTTTAAACCGCGGAAAGGCGTCAGTATATTAATTTTACCAAGTTAAAATCCTCCTAACTCTACTGGCTGCTTTTTCGGACAAAATGGCGGATGGCGAAGTATGATTGGTTAGAACACCTGTCAATCAAGCTCCACGCGAAGGGTCAATTGCGTTTTACGAGACGTCACGAACGAGCATCACAGACCAGAGCAAGGCGAGCATTGCAAGGCGAGCATGCTCTACTCTATAAGCTTCAATGAACAATTTCAATGAGAACATGTTTACGTTGCTAAGAGTGGTTGCTAAGGTTGTTGTGTAGTGATACATAAAACCGTTGGGTGAGGTGGCCATCGTTGTGTTTTATCGTGAATGCTATTGTTCAGTCAGAATCAAGGACAGGAACTATCCGTTTTATACTTTAATGTGCCACAAATTGGTTGCAGCAGAAATACAACAGGATCTAAGTACTGCAGCTTTAACTTTAATTTTCAAAAACAAACTCAAATCTTCACAAATCACTCAGGAATAACAGGACCATGAACAGAATAACCAACATAACACGACATAACAAACACTCACAAACAGAACTGAACATAAATAGTGAGAGGATAATGATATGAAAATTGAAACTCATGAGTGTCCATAACAAGAAACTAACTATAAGGGAAAATGATACTGACTGAAAAAAAGTCCATGTCATCAGAGAATGTGACAAAAAAATATTATGTTAAATATAAAAATATTATGTATAAAAAAAAGATGTTTCATACACAAATGAGAACAGGTTGCTGAACAACCTTAAAAAATAAACATTAAACATTTTTTAAACATTTTCAGGCTTATTTATTTTTTTATTTTTTGCACAACAATATTGTGCCGATTTATCAAGAACAGTATCATTATGGAAAACCCATCAGGAATTGCTTGAGATAAGCACACAATAATTACATTCTCTTTAAAAAAAAAAAAAAAAATCCTGTCTTATTCTTTTTTTTTTGCTGTAATCAGATGTCCATTAGTCAGCTGATGGCAATCTGTGGCGGTTTAATTAAAGAAGTGCTTGTTTGATGAAGGGGCTTTACAGTGTGTTCTGTGGAGTGCTGTATCATTTTGATACACTAAGATTTAAGTACTTGTTACGTCTGTCATGTGCTAATTATATATTGTGCACCACTTCAGTAAAATGAAAGTCATTGTCTGACATCTTTTGTTATACTTATTGATATATATATATATATATATATATATATATATATATATATATATATATATATATATATATATATATAACACACACAGTCACACACACACACGCAATGCATCCTTCAAAACACGCTGAATGATTCACAGCAATGACACATATTTAGTCATGTAACACAAATTGTACCCATTTATATATGGTTGTACTGGCATTATTTTGCCTGCGATTCACTTTCAAGGTGGCTAAAGATAAATGTTGTACGCTCTTTAACTTTGGACAGCCGAATAAGCAGCCATGGAGGTTATTCAAGAAAGCAAAGTTATCTTCAGATCAATGATGTGTGTGAATATAAAATTTTGGTTTTAAGATTTGTGATGTAAAATAAAATAAACATTATAATTTATGTTATAATAATCCTTTATATTTTGGGCTAATACTAATAACTTAACTTCATAATATTATATTATGTGTAATCTGTACATTCTCTCACACTGGAGCCTAATTAAAATAGTAGCAAGTGCCGATACCGGTAACAAAGTAATTCTGGAACGTAACCTGTGTAGGGTTTCCGGTCCATAAGCTCTTTATCAATTTTAAGTTTGGGGATAGATATTCAATGACTATTAATCTATGATCAACAAATTATTGAATACAGTTTGAACCGGGTCCTTACGTTAATAAATTCCCCACAAAGGGGTGTACAGCGTACCCGTCTGTTCAGGGTAAGTATATAACAATTAAACACAACGAATTATGGTTAATTATTAATATACATCCTACACAGAGGAATGGCTGATCTTCAACAATACCAAAGCATTTGACCCTCCTCGCTCATTCACACGTCCGCCGTGTATTCAGGCTAGAGGATGCAAATGACTTATGGTCTATTTTAGCTTAAATTAACTGACAATGTTTTGTGCACTTAAACGATTATCAGATTGTAGCTAGGATCTTTTATATTAAAGAGGCTTTGTTATACGAGCAACAACCACAGAGTCAATAAAGTATAAAATGAGGTTTAATGAATGAACTACACTACATGTAACAGGATATAGATTAAACAAAATGAAATAAAACAATAAGAAAAGAAAAACACAAGGAAAATACAATTGCTAGCACAGTTTAGAGTAAACCCTTTAGAGACAGCCACAGGAGATATACTTTACAACGTCTAAATTTTGTATTGAACAAGTTTTGCATTCAGACCTGTACGTTTTGGTGTGCGGAAGCAACGTGTGGCGTCCCGGAGATGGAGGTCGGGTTTCTTTGGGTCCCAGCGTGGTTGGTTCGCGGGAGATTCAAACGTTCTGGCTTAGTTCTGTATGCGTGAAGAGAGTCTTTTCACCGGAGTGCTGGAAGACTTACGAAACGCACGTGGAGGTCTCAGTCGGGAGACGAGAACACTAAGAACAGACTAGCTATGCGCAAAATGAAACGAAATTAAAGTAAAACAGGAACATTAAAATAAAATACGAAGATTACAAAGAATACACAGGAACAGGATACACACGGACAGAGAGCGATTGTCTCTGTGTTGGAGAATTTAAAGATGAGCTGGGCACGCCTGGGTAAGGCGCGCCGGCCAATGATAGCATCCCATATCGAGGAGCGCGTACGCCCCCTGAGTGGGTGTTGTTCGGAGTCAATTTGCAACTTATGACCAAGAAGAAAATTAAGCTTACTTTGGTAATAGCATATGCATGTAGTTATACATTTCACGATATGGATATACAGCTTAATAGATGGATCAGATTTGTAGGATTACAACGATATCAAACATTTCACATCACAGACGTACTATTACAGAGTTACATCTGGAGGCACACATTCAGGCGTTCATAAGGATCGTACATTCCTGAAAACATTCATAATACAAGTTTGCACATTTACAGTTCTTCTACATGTATTTTGACACACTGAAGATGTTTCAGTGACGACTTAGGATGTAACGTTAGTGTTCCTGCGTGTGTAGGTATGTGCTTACGTGTATGTGTGTGTGCGTGAATGTATATTGGTCTCAGGCGGGAAAAATCAAACAAAGAACGTCTGTTTTGCGCTTCTCCCCCCTCCATATCCGTCCGGGGTGGGGAGAAGAAGGCCTGTTTGTTGTCTCAAGTGAGAAAACCCCTTGTTCGGGGATCGCTCTGAACCATTTGTCAACATAAAAGTCCAAAGTCCATCTGTTCCCTAGACCCATCGGCGCCTATTTGGGAGATAGGAGTCCCTTGGCTGACCACATGGCCTTTTAGGAATGTTTGTTAAAGTTACTGTCCTTTTACATTTGTTGCGAGTTCGTGACTCAATAAAAGAGAATTAATGAAAGCTCCAGAGTCTCTACAGTTTTCCCCCCTTTCGGGAGATGATGTCCCTGGGGAGAGATCGTCTGCCGACAATCATTGCATGGGAGGATGGAAGGTGAATCATGAATTTGGATAACAGGTGATTATCAGGGCTGAGGGCTTAGCTCAATGAGGTTACCGGCGGCTTCTTGCGTGTTATCCTCCTTTCGGGGGTTTCGTCGGAAGCCTCCGGACACGGCTTTGGAGAGCCTGACGGTAGATGCTCGTGTCTCGTTGAGTCTCCTGTACAGGATGAAAGCCAAGCCCAATGTTAGGATGTGACTGACTACCATAGAGAGGCAGAGCGCAGTGTCGGCTGCGGTCCAAGCTCGGGCAACAGGTGAAGCAGTCAAAGTGGGCTGTCGAGACAAAGCTTGTAGGGCGGAGTCAAGAGGAGCAATGTCAATTAGCTGTGACCCCCCTGTCTCAATTTCCAGTTCCAGCTCTGGACTCAGGGTGAAATTGTGGTCTTTGAAGAAGGAGGGAATTTCCAATTCTCTTTCGTACTCGTGGCTCGGAAGATGATACAATGCCAGATCGTCTACGTGGAGGATGGCACCTTTAGGTACTTGAATCCACATGCTCTGGTTGAGTAGGCTGACACGGGTAGCGGTGTCATGTTGGTCATAGGTGAGAGTGGCAGTGAGTACCGGAGTGTTGACAAGCCACCGGTCACCGATGATCTCTGCTCGGGTTTCTTCCACTTGTATGCGAGGCTTAGCTTCGGCAGGGCAGCGGTTGTCGCTGGACATGGTTTGCAGTCCGCAAATTCCATCAGTGTTGTCTCTAAGGAATGGTTTGCTAGGGCACAGATAATGAATGTCTTTCGTCAAGGTGCACATGTGCAGGTTTGGAGCCAGGTACAGCTGAGGATCGCTGTCGTGGTAGGCTACCACTTCTGGAGTGCGGATCTTGATGTGCGTGTTACCTTTCCAAAACCCGACGTTGACAATGTCTTTGAGTCTGTAGATTCGGCTTGACTCGATGATGGGTAAGTTCAGGAGGAATCCCATTTCTCTCTGTTCTGGGTCGACATAGAGTGGGATGGCGCTGCCCAGAGAGTAGGCCAGGTGTACTTGGAGCGGATCAGCTGGCGTGGTGATGGCGGAAGCCAGCACGTTCTGGACAAGGCTCAGAGGTATGAGGTATCATTAGTCATTAGTTCAAAGGGAGACACCTGAGTTGAGTCCTGGGGAGTGGCTCTGAGGGCCATTAACACCAGCGGGAGTTTCACATCCCAGTCCTTCTGGTTGGCGGCCACATACTTTCTCAGCATACTGACCACAGTCCTGTTAGAACGTTCAACTTGGCCAGATGAGATCGGTGAAAAACTGATATGTAGTTGAACGTGGACCCCCAGGAGTTTCCAGATCTGCTGCATAATCTCAGCTGTAAAGTGGGTACCTCTGTCTGAGTTGACACTCATTGGCAATCCGAATCTGGAGAAGATGTGATTCATCAGAAGGTATGCCGTGGTCTGGGCGGTGTCATTGGCTGCTGGAAGACATTCTACCCATTTTGTGAACTGGCACACGACTGTGAGGAAGTACTTGTTGCCCCTTGTTGACCTTGGCAGAGGTCCTACCCAGTCGATCTGGAGGTCTGACCAGGGGAATGTGACTCTTCTGCGTTGCAGTGGAGCTCTGTGATTCGGATTTGCAGGTTGGAACTGACAGCAAATTAGACATTCTTTGACATATTCCGCCAGCACATGGCGCATCATGAGCGTACATTAGCATCACCCCCCTTAGGCACTGAGGGATCACAAGCCTTGGCGCTGTGTTGTCCTCAGGTGCATACCACAGAATGTTGTGAATGACACGCAGCATGTGCTTGATGTCATGCAGCCGTCTGAGGCACGGGTCGTCAGTGAGATCAGACGGTGTGAGTGGGTGGTTGGAGGGGTCAGAGAGGTGGTTTAGAAAAGTCTTTATGGACGTGTCAGAGGCTTGCATGTCTGCTATGTCGTTGTTTGACATCTGCGGAGTCAGAGTGAGAGGCTGGGAGGCATGCGGCAGGAAAAGTTCGTTTGCTGCGGGTTAGCACTGCCACATCAAAGGCTGGTGGTTGGGCTGGAGGTGACCATAGGTTACCGTGCAGTGCGCCAGTCTTGGCAAGGGCATCGGTTTGGTCATTTAGGTCCTTGTCGAGGCCCGGTTGCTTGGAGTGGCCTTTCACCTTCTTCCAGTAGACAATCATGTCATGTTGTCTAGTCAGGTCGTCACATGCCTGAAACAAGTGTTGGTGTTTGACAGGCTTGCTGTTTGACGTCTTAAAGCCATTTTGTTTCCACCCTGGAAGGTGGCATGTGAAACTTAGTCTGGCATAGTTCGAGTCTTTGCAGATAAGGAATTCTTTGATGTTATGTGTCGCTGCGATTTGCATAGTTATGAGAATCGCTGCCACCTCAGCATATTGTGATGACTGAGGCCCCAGCTTGAAGTGTTGTGGTGGGCATGGCAGATCATTTACCCATAACACACCCGCACCAGCTTGGCGGATGCCCTCTTGGTTGTAGGAACATCCATCGACGTAAGCTGTGGGCATACCTTGGCACGTGTTGTCATCGAAGTATCTGTGACATGTCTGCTGTTGTGGTTCTTCCACATTAGCCGTTACAGGTGGTGCGTTATCAGTGCAGTTCTGGCAGGCAGCCAGACCGTTGCCTAGCGCAGATTTGTGGTTCTGGGCATACCGTGCTTCGACATTGCGCCCTTGGAGGGCCATTAACCACGTGGCGATGCGGGAATTGGTGACCACGCCATCGCGGATGCGTTGGCTGTTGAGGAACATGACAGGCTGATGACAAGTCTCTATGATAACTTTCTGAGCTCCAATGTAGTTGGAGAACCGTTGTATGGCCCATACAGTGCAAAGCAGCGCTTTTTCACAGTCTGAGAATTTAGTCTCCGGTGGAAGGAGTGTCTTGCTGGCATACGCTACAACTCTTTTGTCTTGATCGTGTCGTTGGTACAGACCAGCGCTGAGACAGTGGTTGGAGAATCCCGCTTCTAAGTAGAATTCTTTTTGTGGGTCAGGGTAGGCCAGACATGGAGCTGTGCACAGATGACGTTTCAGCTCATTCATGGCATTGTCCTGGACGGGTGTCCAGACAAAAGGGCAGTCTTTTTTCAGCAGGGCAGTTAGTGGCTTTGCAATGTCTGAGTAGCTTTCTATGAACTGCCGTGAGTAGTTACACACCC
Organism: Chrosomus eos; assembly: GCA_036326025.1. Taxonomy (NCBI): domain Eukaryota; kingdom Metazoa; phylum Chordata; class Actinopteri; order Cypriniformes; family Leuciscidae; genus Chrosomus; species Chrosomus eos. The sequence goes on from CM070818.1 coordinate 31,358,712, forward strand.
CCAGAAAGCTTCGCAGTTCCGAAAGGTTGGTGGGTGGTTTGATGTTTTGAACAGCTTGTATGCGGCTGGACTGTGGTTCGATGCCTTGCGACCCGATCAACAGTCCCACGTAGTTGACCTTGGTTCGACACCATTGACCTTTGTGGAGGGCGATCTTGGCGCCTGCAGCTGTTAACTGGTTCAAAACATAGTCTATTTCTGCCAGGTGCTCGGTAACTGTTGTGCTCTTCATCAGCACGTCGTCCACATAGATGAGATTTCCTCTCATTCTCGCATCGGGGCATGCTTTGTTCAGGAAGATGTTAAACTCAGCGGGTGAGTTGGCATAGCCGAAAGGGCACCTGGTGAAAGTAAATTGTCTGTTACCGAACGTGAAAGCTAGCTTGTGCTGGTCTTCTGGATGTACCGGCAGGGTCCAGAAACCTGAAGCTACGTCGAGCGTAGAGAAGATTGTGGCTCCTCTGATTCTGGGTATCTCCTGCTGCAATTGGGTCATAGGCCATCGTGACAGTGGTACCTGTTGATTCAACTTGCGGTAGTCGATCGTGGAGCAGAATAGGTGGTATTGCATGGGCGAATTACACCCTTTTGAAGCATAGAGTCAATAATTTCTTGCACCGGTTCATGTGATGCAATGGGGATCTTGTACTGTCTGACAAAGGTGGGAGGAGCGTCAGGGTGCGTTGGAATGCGCACGGTGTGAAGGTGAGTGAGACCACAGTCTAGAGAGTCTTTGGCAAATGACGCTTTGAATTTGTAAAGGACTTGTCTGAGTCTTTGTCGATCTGCATCCTCTTTGATTGCGTCGGCGTCTTTTAGAATTTGCTGAACTTGAGACTCAAATCCTGGATATGGCTCCTCTGTGGGTGAACCGCCCGTGGTGTTTGCAGGCGTGGGTGCAGCAGGTGTTTCAATCTGGCAGATAGGCTGTTTGGACACTGTGTACACGGCAAGGTGTTGGTCCTCCGTCAGTTCCGTTCTGCAGACTTGATCTTTGTCCATCGGCATGACTGAGGCGATGGCGATGATTTTGAAGGGTGCTGTGTGCAGTGTGTCGCCTGTGCATCCTTCTGGTATCATTGAAGCTGGAATAGGCCCAATGACAGGTAAAGTCAGTTCAAAATCAGGAAAATCATAGCTCACGAGCCATCCTAGCCGATAGGCTTTTGGAATTGCAATGTCCACTGCTATGCAGTTGTTGAAAAGGATGTAGACTGCACGAGATGACAATTCAGTGAGGGGTGTGGCTTCAAGTGTGAGTCCAAGTTCAACGCATTCGGGTGAAGGTTGAAAGAAACCCAGTGTGTTGTTTAGGGTTTGGCCACGTCGTATGTTGAGCCGAACAGCGACCCCTTTGGTGTACGCAGGTACTACAGTTGCCTGTTCGCTGATTAGAGTGCAAACCTCTGGGATGGTTTGGCCTGACAGAAGATTGTCAGTGTGTGTAGTAACAACAGCTGTTTGTAAAGTCAGTGGGGCCCAAAGTACCTCATTAATAAAATCCACATGCGCCTGGAGGCGAATCAGAATGTCTGCTCCAATGTAAACATCGTGGGGCAGGTCCGGAAGGATCAAGAAGTAATGAGTCAGGCACCGATGGTTCCAGTTCAAGTTCAAAGCACAGATACCTTTTGCAGTCACCAGGTTTAATGGGCATGAGTTCAAAGGGAAACGTGTGCGTTTGCTTGCAGAAGGAAGGTCTGGTGTGACTTTAATTAGCTCGTTGAAAAGTGACAGGCTGATAGCACAATTGTCGGCCCATAGGGCGAGTACAATGTCAGTAGTGGTTACACCATTCAGCTGCAGGTCGGTGGTGACCTTGGGGCAGAAGGACTCAGAGTCTTTTGGGAGTTGAAAAGTGCAGAGTAACGAACTTGAATCTCGCTCAGGTGCAGAGCCTGTGTTCCCATGGCTGGCGGTGACAGTTCCCGTGACCTGACAGTCTGGCTCAGTTGACCTGGGTGGCTGACAGGGGAGAGGTTCTCGCACTTGAGCCCAAATCTTCAGTTGTCTGAAGTCCAGCAGGGGCTCGAAGCGATCTAGTAGATCTTTGCCGATGAGAAGGGGAAACGTGTTCGTTTCATCTGTGAAATGTACACGGGGTGTATCAAGCTCATGTGACCAAGGGTTAAGTGAAGGGGAGCTATTTGTTCAAGCCGGATGTCAGTTTGGCTGTAAGATCGCACATTCAGCTCACAATTCCGAGATTTCAGAGTTCTGTTCTGTCTGTTAGCTTCAAAACTGAGTCTTTCAAAGAGTTCAGCTGATATCAAAGTGAGGTCCGATCCGGTGTCGACCAGAGCTTCGAGCCTCACCACATTTTCCAATGTGATAGAGAGATAAAGTTTGCGTGCTAGTCCTTTTTCGACCAGGTTCCCTAGGAGTTTTAATGTGGGGGCTTGTGTGGCGATCGATAAACAGTTAGGGTCAGTGTCTTGGGATTCGTTGGGGAGACACACGACCAAAACAGCCCTTTCTGGTATCTCTGGGGTTTTCTCACTGGTATGCTGTGTTGGATTGTCCGCTTCTGGATGTGCGGTTGTTGACAGCAGTGAGTGGGTGTCACTGTCACTTGGTGTTATGACAGTTGGTTCTGTGGTCTGTGTCAGGAGAACAGTGTTCGTGGTGCTTGGTTCAGTAGGAGGGCTGTCAGGAAGGGTTTTAATCCTTACCCTTAGTCACGCAGAGTCTGGCTTGTCCTCTTTGTCAGTTTTCTTTTGAAGAAGCCCTTTTAGGATCTTCAGGATCTCTGCGGTCTCTGACGTGGACTCACTGTTTTCTTTTGCAGCAGGCTTGGATTTGGGCTTGGATCTGCTAGAGGCCTGCCGAGAGGGAGTTCGCTGCGGGCTGTCTGGACTGGACGTTCTTGTCGCTGGAGTCCGGCTCTGTCTGGGCCGTCGGCTGGTTTCCCAGGTGGCCCCCCCTTTTTGGGTGTGGGGGTGCCGTGGGTTGCTGTATGATCTTTCAGGGCGCTCGCCCTGATGCTTAGGACGAGCACCCTCGTAGCTGCGTCGCCCTCTGCTGGCCTGAAACGGTCTTGGCTCGTTATTAGAAAGTCTGTTAGGGTGGTGTCGTGTGGTGCCCTCTAGTGACAGCTCTGAATGCTGATCAGTGATAGGGCAGATAGAGGGAGTTTTTACAGTCTTTTCAGAAACAATTTTCTGCTTGATAAACGCTTTGTGGGCGAGGTCCCTCAGTTGCTGGGTAGACATTGTGCGAGGACAGGCCAGGACCCCTAAGTGATGGCTCACAGTGGGATGCAGGTTGCGGAGAAACAAAGTTCTGAAGTTAAAGTCCTCCTCCATCCCGGGATCATTCCGTGCCCCGAAGTATGCTTGTCGGAGGCGAGTGTAAAAGGCCTGCGGCGTTTCCAGTCTTGCCTGCTTGAGGCTCATCGCGGTGATGAGCCCTTGATCGGTGTCTGGATCAGAGAATTCCCTGATGAACGCCTGTCGCAGCTGTTGGTAATCCGCTTTGACGGTATCTGGTTGGCGATCCAGAAAACTGCGTACGTCCCGACTCGAAGTAATCCGAAGCAGGTATAATCTGTCCCACGGGGTAACATGGGGAACAGTGTATAAGTGGAAGTCAATGTCTTTCAAGTAGGCGTGCACATCGTGGCCTCCAGCAGGATTTGGCGTGAAAGTAGGAATGTTCCTAGCAAGCTTGTCAAGTTCTTTAAAGGCCATGCCGTGGTAAATGGCAAGGGTTGGCTGTGACGCACCTCCTTTTCCTGAGGGCGAGGGCTCTTGCAGGCTGTCCATTGATGTCTGGGACGGTGGATGTCCGTCTCCTTTCACCGTTCTGTGTTCTTGGCTGAAGTGTGCAGACTGACCGGTCAGGGAGAACTTGGTAGTGTGTGTCTCCCTTTCCCGGTCACTCTGAAGTTTATAAGAGTGTTTTAACTCACGGTGGACAGCGTCGAGCTCATCTTTATAAAGTTCTTTTTGCTGGATAAGTTCATTAATTTCAGCTCTGGCCGCCTTTAAGTGTTTCTCACAGGCTTTGGCTTTGGCGTCTCTTTCTTTTAGTTCATTGTTTGCTCTCTCAAGGAGAGCTTCACCTTGTTGCAGTTTTTCGGTGAGTGTCTCTCTGGCTTTCCTCTCTTTCAGTTCCTTTTGGTCGGTGTCTAGACGAAGGTTTTCCAGAGCAGTTTGAAGTTCTTCTACTTCCTTCCGTGACTCTGGGTCCGTTTCCTCCTCGTCCTGCTCCTCGTTCTCGAGTAGTAGCTGATCTAGCCGACTTTGGGTCTTTGCTTGGTCGCGCCGGGCCTCCTCCGCTTGGAGACGTAGAGTTGCCGTCTCCTGTTCCAGGTCGATGGCGTGTCTCTCGTGAAGGCGGGCTTGTGCGACGAGTGTGTGGGCCAGGTTTCCCACGATTCGGGCCCATTCTTTGTGGTTGTAGCTTTGCGTTGGGTCGTGTCTCATCAGCAGGTCCAGGTCGGTGTCCAGCTGCGCCTGGTTCCGGGGCTCGGAGTCGCCGGTATCCTCGGGCAGGACGGTGGCTGTCATGGCCTTCAGCCATGTCTCAAGGCTGTCCCAGTGGGCTGCGGGGCTGGGAGACCGGGACATGCTGGCTTACTGCAGGCGAGAGGAGCACAACACACACAAACACAAACAGACCAAATGCAAATTTGTTCTACAATTTATGCGCTTATACCCTTAATACGGCGATGCCGTTTACGGTACTTTGACTAACTGATGCAGACAGTTAGGTAGGGACAAATTGTTTAGGTCAGCGCAGGGCCTAAATCAAGATTTTGACAGGACCGGAGCCTAGTAGGTCACGGTTGGTGCTAACGGCTCGGCTGTCAGTCTGTTATTTAGCTCTCCTGGGGTGTCTCTGTAGGCTCTGTCTCTGGTGACCTGGAAGGCACAGTTCACACAGAACAGAGAGAAGTAACAGAAGAATAGCAATAAAAACTTAAAGTGAGATTTAGACAATAGGAATTAATGGATCTGTTAAGACAGAGTAAACGATAGTACAGAAATGGTTACGGGAACTAAGAGGGCTTGAGCCGACTATGTGTGGTTTTCTGAGAAAAAGGGGTGGACACTCTTAAATGTCACGGGAGGATATCTAATATTCTTGTGGTTTATACTAAGTGGATGTCTTTGGTTTACCTTAATTTAGCTTGTCTGGGGTGACCAGAAATCACACTAGCGGGAGCCAGCGTCGAGGACAATCTTTCCGTCGCTCCAAGCACTTAACCGAGATGTTCACGGCCTCTCCTGTGCGTCAACCACCATGCGCCCTCTCAAACAACATAGACTTTAACACAACTGGCACGCCCGGGAGGTCACCTGCTTACGACACTGCAAAGGGGACTTTTCCCCAGAACCCTCTTTCGAGTGGCCCCCTATTAGGCCCCGGTTTGTGTACTAGGTCCGAAATTGCCTTGTGTCTTATCGCGTGGTGAGCCTCCCCTTTTTGGGAGCGCCAAATTGCTGATGTCTTATTGCGTGCCGCACCAATGGAGAGACAGGGAGGTCCGCGACTCACCCACAGCAAGCGTTGGTTACGCCGGTCAGACGACCCCGCCCACTGGACACCAACCAGATATGACGGTCAGATCACACCAGCGCAAGAGAAATCTACCTGTAGATAACAAATGTGATAGAGAAAGGTGACTCTAGAATTACTTCAAAGCTTACTTTGTCTAAAACAAAATTGAGTATCTGTATGTGTAGAAAATACAAAACCTTGTTACCTAATGGGAGAGAGAGAAGCAGAGGGGGAATTGTGACACTGTTAGTTGTCAGAATAACCTACGGAGAAGGGTCAGTGAGTAAGGCAGGATAAACACAGGAGTAAGTAGGCTGTAGTGGCGGTTTTGGGCCACAAGAGGGGGTACTTTCCAGTGGTTAGCCGGCTAGGGAAACAACTTAATTGAAATTGTAAGTCAACTGGTTTGAATTCAATTCAAATAAGCATAGACGGTGATGTTGAATAACACCTAAGATAGTGTGGGTACCGTCGTGATAGAAATATCACTTAAAAGACGGCAGGGTTGAGTGCGAGAAAGAGAGAGAGGAAAAAAAAAATATTAATAAAAAAAATTATATATATTTTTTTTTTTTTTGGAAGAGAAAAATTAAAAAAAAAAAAAAAAAAATTAAATAAAAAAAATTAAAAAAAAAAATAATAAAAAAAAATTATTAATTAATTTTTTTTTTTTTGGAAAGACGATTAATAAGAGTTATCAAGTTATTAAAACAAATTATCAAACTCATTAATTTATCGAGAAGGAAAAAGGTAAAGAATTTAATAAGATTTATTGATTTATCTAAGGGACAATCAATAACCTTATCCGGACAGAAAACGAAATCAAGTAGAATTATTCGTAACCTAATTCATAAAGTGAAGTGAGAATTTTAATTCAGTTTTACCTTCAAAGTTTTTCTTTAGACCAATCTGAATGAGACTCTGAAAATTAACGGATGGATTACTTCTAATGCTAATCACGACTGCTGTAAGGTAATCAGTGACAGCCTTAGAACAACCCAACTGAAAATAGGCTGGAATCTCAAACAGAAATCGAGAATTACAAAGAGCTGACTCAGCGTTGAAGGCCACAAGGGGGCGTTCCCCGTGAGTCACTTCCTGTGAGGAACTACAACTGACTTAGAAAGGAAAAATTCAGGAGAGCGTGACCTTATCTGGAGCGTCCATACGGTGGCGCTGTTACGCTCACGTCGAAGAAGAGGGTGTGGCGGTGATTTGAGACTGAGGCGCAAGGCTGCGCTCTAGTGTTCAGCAACAGAATCACAACCACACGCTTCAATTGTACCTTTTTAGGGCACGCGCAAAATCTTATACTGCATATAATTCAGGCGGATTTACAGTGCTATGTTCCACGGGTTTAGTAAAGCAGATTTAATTCACTGCACTTACATAACAATACCAACAGGAATTGAAGTCTGTGGTTTAACTCTCAATACATTTATCATTTAGCACTTTAATGATTTAAAATGTTTTGGTTTAACGTTTGGTTAGCTCAGCCAAAGTTGAAACCAGGAGTTTTCGTTAATCTAACGATTATATATATCAGGCCTTCTAGGTTGAATACAGGAGCATCGCTGTATTCAATTCCTCTATCGCACTGCTCAAAAGATTCTCGTTTTGAAAACAGGCTGATCAAAGAAAATATCTTAACATGTAAACGTCTTTACAGAGGTAATATCTCTTTTGTTGCGAACTACAGTTTACATTCAATACTTTAACCGTGAATATCAGTATTACGAACTGTAATTCATTTTAGCAATTACAACGATTACACGCTTAGGTGAATTTAGCAGTTTGTAATGTGCTCAGCTGAAACTTGGCTTTCAGCTTGCAACATGCGCGGCGCGCGGCGCGCGGCGCGCTCGCGTTTCTTAATCAAAACACAGCAAAATACACAATATTGCCACTGCATTAATTGCTCACACAACAAAGCTTAAAATATTGCCCACATTCTCCACCAAAAATACTGTAGGGTTTCCGGTCCATAAGCTCTTTATCAATTTTAAGTTTGGGGATAGATATTCAATGACTATTAATCTATGATCAACAAATTATTGAATACAGTTTGAACCGGGTCCTTACGTTAATAAATTCCCCACAAAGGGGTGTACAGCGTACCCGTCTGTTCAGGGTAAGTATATAACAATTAAACACAACGAATTATGGTTAATTATTAATATACATCCTACACAGAGGAATGGCTGATCTTCAACAATACCAAAGCATTTGACCCTCCTCGCTCATTCACACGTCCGCCGTGTATTCAGGCTAGAGGATGCAAATGACTTATGGTCTATTTTAGCTTAAATTAACTGACAATGTTTTGTGCACTTAAACGATTATCAGATTGTAGCTAGGATCTTTTATATTAAAGAGGCTTTGTTATACGAGCAACAACCACAGAGTCAATAAAGTATAAAATGAGGTTTAATGAATGAACTACACTACATGTAACAGGATATAGATTAAACAAAATGAAATAAAACAATAAGAAAAGAAAAACACAAGGAAAATACAATTGCTAGCACAGTTTAGAGTAAACCCTTTAGAGACAGCCACAGGAGATATACTTTACAACGTCTAAATTTTGTATTGAACAAGTTTTGCATTCAGACCTGTACGTTTTGGTGTGCGGAAGCAACGTGTGGCGTCCCGGAGATGGAGGTCGGGTTTCTTTGGGTCCCAGCGTGGTTGGTTCGCGGGAGATTCAAACGTTCTGGCTTAGTTCTGTATGCGTGAAGAGAGTCTTTTCACCGGAGTGCTGGAAGACTTACGAAACGCACGTGGAGGTCTCAGTCGGGAGACGAGAACACTAAGAACAGACTAGCTATGCGCAAAATGAAACGAAATTAAAGTAAAACAGGAACATTAAAATAAAATACGAAGATTACAAAGAATACACAGGAACAGGATACACACGGACAGAGAGCGATTGTCTCTGTGTTGGAGAATTTAAAGATGAGCTGGGCACGCCTGGGTAAGGCGCGCCGGCCAATGATAGCATCCCATATCGAGGAGCGCGTACGCCCCCTGAGTGGGTGTTGTTCGGAGTCAATTTGCAACTTATGACCAAGAAGAAAATTAAGCTTACTTTGGTAATAGCATATGCATGTAGTTATACATTTCACGATATGGATATACAGCTTAATAGATGGATCAGATTTGTAGGATTACAACGATATCAAACATTTCACATCACAGACGTACTATTACAGAGTTACATCTGGAGGCACACATTCAGGCGTTCATAAGGATCGTACATTCCTGAAAACATTCATAATACAAGTTTGCACATTTACAGTTCTTCTACATGTATTTTGACACACTGAAGATGTTTCAGTGACGACTTAGGATGTAACGTTAGTGTTCCTGCGTGTGTAGGTATGTGCTTACGTGCATGTGTGTGTGCGTGAATGTATATTGGTCTCAGGCGGGAAAAATCAAACAAAGAACGTCTGTTTTGCGCTTCTCCCCCCTCCATATCCGTCCGGGGTGGGGAGAAGAAGGCCTGTTTGTTGTCTCAAGTGAGAAAACCCCTTGTTCGGGGATCGCTCTGAACCATTTGTCAACATAAAAGTCCAAAGTCCATCGGTTCCCTAGACCCATCGGCGCCTATTTGGGAGATAGGAGTCCCTTGGCTGACTACATGGCCTTTTAGGAATGTTTGTTAAAGTTACTGTCCTTTTACATTTGTTGCGAGTTCGTGACTCAATAAAAGAGAATTAATGAAAGCTCCAGAGTCTCTACACCTGTTTTGAAGCAGACTATGTTCAGAGAGTAAGTTGCCATGGCTACTTACCCTAAATGTTAACTAAGATATTGGAACCGAAAGTTGTGGTTATCTATTTACTTATCTATAAACTTACCCGGGTATGTCACATATCCTGCTTTAAAAAAAAAAAAAAAAAAAGCAGTGTCTTGTGATTGCTTTATGTTTACCAGACTTGATTATGTTCATTAGTCTTGTCCTGTGATTGGTTCATGTTTAATCATTTTTGGTTCTCCTGTGCATTTAAACGGTACCTATTATGGAATTTTGAAAATTACCTTTCATGTAGTGTGTAACATAGATCTAAATGAACGAAAACATCCTGCAAAGTTTTAAATATGAAAGTTCACCGTATACAAACTTATTGTCTCTCAAAAGTCGACTCTGAGTCGCTGATATGAATCGATAGACGAACGATGCTTTTTCTCTGTCTAGTTGACGTCAACTTGACAAGTTATTTGAATAGGATATGCCCACTCATTGCTCACGCCAGACACCAGTGAAAACATCATGTCGACGAGACGCTGTTCTGAAGTGCGAATCAAAAGCAAACTTTTTTTTCACTGCCCAGGGACGAGCATGTGCAGAATCAGTGGCTAGAGTTTATATTTACAACTATACCACACAAGTATAGGGAATGCGGAGGTATGTCACGCCGTGTTGCATTATGGGACGTGGCCGCCATCTTTACAGGCACGATCTCTGTTTACCTTCGGTATAATAGTGGGTGTTTGGCTAAAACGAGGTAAAATTGAAGAAGAATGGAAGAAATGGAGATGTATAAAGAAAAAGAGAAGGGGCCCTACTGGGATAAACTAAATGCCACTGTCAAAAAACTATTTGGACAAACTATCCGCAATAAAAAACGTTGAAACATCTGATTTAGTTTTGGTGTTCGAAGCCTATGCTAAGTTGATTACTATTGTACAGTTCAAGCTATTTTACCTGAAAAGCAGCTCTCGTAGTTAATGTTAGCTTGCTATTTTCAGCATATGTTAAGTTTTCATAGGTTGTGCAAAATTGTACGTTACTTTATAATGCCACAAGCTGTGGTAACTTGTTAAATACAACTGTGCCTTATTGTCAACATTTAATGCTGACACGTCTAAAAATGAGAGTATTTGGTCGTTTATTTTAAAAGTTTGATGTATATTTGCCCATTGTTATGTGTACTTAAAGGGTCTTTGTGGTTGCAATCAGTACAGAAACAGAGAAGTCACTTAATGTATTTATTAAGCAGATATATAAAATCATGATGATAAAAAAGGCATGTAAAAAGATGTACAGAATTTTAAAGCAAATTGTTATTGAAAATAAATAGAATTTGATTCATGCAATGTGTCCTGGCTTTATCATCTGCTGCTAACATTAACCGCAAATTCAACATCATTCATCAACTATCCTCCTAAATGTTAGTCATCGATGAATATACAATACACAACCTCTTGCTTTGTACAACTTTTAACAAACGTAGTATGCAGTGGAGGACAGTAAGTAAGTTTTTCCTCGTGATTGCGGCGATCCGGCGTCTTCTCGTCAGCTCCTCGACCTGCTTTCCTTGTTGATTTTCCAAGAAAGAAAGGTGAAAAAACATACTCCGTTGTTCAGTTTCCTCCCTGAACGATCGTGTGACCTGCTATGGCAGTTGAACTGAACAACCATATTGACGTTTATTAAAATCTCGACAGAAAATCCAAACACAGCCTCCAACACATGCATTTAAATACAGCGGTATTGGGCGCGATCCTGTAAATATGGCGGCGGACCCATAATGCAACACGGCGTGACGTCATCTCCACATTCCCTATAGCCACCTTGAGCTGTGTTCGCGTCATTTTAATGAGGATTCCTTTACAAACATAAATGCTTTCAAGTGTGGTTTCGCGAGCCGGCTATACTGAAGGTTCAGTACCACGTTTATTTGGATCAGCTTCCTCCTCCGAATCACAACCTGTAAGTACTGTTAATAATTTGTCACGTGGGTGCAGATAGACTAGCCCAGAAGCAGACGGAATGCTCACACACAGGGTTTATTAAAGCACAAAACTGAAAACAAAACCCACGAGGGGGTAAAACACAGACAAGACTAGGGAGCTAAACTTGGACTTAGACTAGACAGAAAACAAACAGCAACATAAACGAAATAAACTCTTCACAGTATACAGACAAAGTACTCACAGTATTTCTACGTCAAACAGTAATGGACAATATCAAACAGTATGAAACAGATTCAAACAATGAACCGGCACAGGACAGCAAACACACAGGGATTATAAAGGGAACACTAATGACGAGGACAGGTGAAACTGACTAGACAATGATCACAAGACGAGGATAACAAGGGGGCGGGGTAACGTAACGAGACACCACAAGCACATGGCCAAACAATCGGCCATGCGCTTGTACACAAAACATGATTCTGTCATGATCCTGCCTCACGACTAGGAAAATCAAGGATATTAAGGCAGAATCATGACAGAACCCCCACCTTAAGGAGCGGCTACCAGACGCTCCTCAAGGGGACATTAAACACGGGACATGACAGACTGTGACAAAGACACGAACCAACAAAACATGGAAAACACTAATAAAGGCAAACATGAAAAAACAATAACAGGGTTAGGGTGAAACATCAAAAATAACATACACGGTAGAGGAGGTGGAGGAAACACAAAGTCCTTAGGGGGCAGTCCAGGGTGGGTAGGTGGAATGGGGGTCTTGGGTCCTTGGGGCGAGGGCTGAGGACGGGGAATCTGGCGGGACTTGGACGGAGACACACGAGGAACAGTCTTAGGGGAAACAATCCGGGGGGGAAGTGGTGACAGGGACGTCAGGGGAAACACACAGGGGCACAGAGGGTGGAGAACTGGGAGACCTGACGAGGGGAACAGCAGGTGACGGGACAAGGCGCTTGACAGGGGGAGATGCAGGCGACTGTGGAACAGGGAGAGACGATGCTGCGGCTTGTAGCGGAGCGGGAACGGGGTCAGTGAACTGTACAGCAGAACCAGTACTCTTCACATCAGTATCGACACTCCCCATCTCAGATTCAGAAACAGTGGAGCCAGCAGTCGACTCTGGAAGAGCGTTGTCAGAGGCAGACTTGGACCCAGCGTTCTCAGCAGCTGACACAGGGACAGCACTCACAGCGCTTGACTCGGGGACAACTCTGCCTGCAGTTGACTCTGGGACAGCACTCTCGGATGCTAAGGGAACAGGACTTGAGGACATGACTGGAACTTCTAGTAACTTGACAAGACAGGTAATCGGACAAAGTCTTGGCCGCAACGACAACTGGCATTTCTTGGCGGGCAGATACAGACTGCAGTACAGCTTCAGCTGCCAAATCGGCCGCGGCTTTTACATCAGCCGATTTACAAGCAGGGATCACTGCGGAAGCTTCAGGAACAGCCTCTTCTGCAGCGGGCTCTGTGACTGCGGCGAAAGCAGCGGTCTCTGTGAGGGCGGCGGCTGCAGCGGGCTCTGTGAGGGCGGTGGCTGCAGCGGGCTCTGTGAGGGCGGCGGCTGCAGCGGGCTCTGTGAGGGCGGCGGCTGCAGCGGGCTCTGTGACAGGGCTTGACAAAGGAAGGGAGGCTGGACTCTTCCCGGGAGAAACAATCCCGGAGTTGGGCATAATTTGCCAGGATCCATTTACCCTCGGACGTGAGCGGAAGGTTGCTCTTTCTATCGGTGGGAGATGACAACCAGCATTGTTCACGGAACTCAGATTGTCGCTGGAGCAGAGAAGACATCCTGTCTGCTGGGCTTTTCTTTGGCCGGTTCATTCTGTCACGTGGGTGCAGATAGACGAGCCCAGAAGCAGACGGAATGCTCACACACAGGGTTTATTAAAGCACAAAACTGAAAACAAAACCCACGAGGGGGTAAAACATAGACAAGACTAGGGAGCTAAACTTGGACTTGGACTAGACAGAAAACAAACAGCAACATAAACGAAATAAACTCTTCACAGTATACAGACAAAGTACTCACAGTATTTCTACGTCAAACAGTAATGGACAATATCAAACAGTATGAAACAGATTCAAACAATGAACTGGCACAGCAAACACACAGGGATTATAAAGGGAACACTAATGACGAGGACAGGTGAAACTGACTAGACAATGATCACAAGACGAGGATAACAAGGGGGCGGGGTAACGTAACGAGACACCACAAGCACATGGCCAAACAATCGGCCATGCGCTTGTACACAAAACATGATTCTGTCATGATCCTGCCTCACGACTAGGAAAATCAAGGATATTAAAGGGGTGGTTCGGAATTTTGGACATCGGGCCTCATTTCCAAGTGAGCCTTAGTGTTATTTATCAGTAGAGACATTTTTTTTTTAATTCATCCAGTCGTCCCAGTTGCGTAGTTGGCCGGTGCTAGGCTAGCGTGAATCAATGGGACCAGCTTTAGCATGCCATAAAACAGTTTTACCCACTCCACAGTACACTAAAAGCAAATCAATTATAACGCCAGACTATCGATGTAAGTGTCCGTTGAGAGAATAATGTCAGAAATCAAACTATCCTTTTCATCTTAATGATTGCATTACATTTACAGGAACTAGTTTCTCAGCACCGGCGGAATTATACTTCGCTCCGGTTAGTAGTAACGTTACTGCGTCAAAAAGTAAACAGAACAGAAGCTCACGACAGTCGGGAGGTCTAGCTAGCTTAGTAATAATTGTTGAGGTAAACAAAGGCAACATGGTGATTCGTGTGCATTTCGCAATTGCAAAATCAAACCTAATAAATGTTCATTGCGAAGTTTTCACAAATTTCATTTTGAAGATCCAGAAAGGATTCAACTTTGGATTATTTCTTCGGGCTTGGACAAGGAGACACCGACAGAGACTCTAAATTTGGACTCTAAAAAGGGATTTTCAGTGACCATTTTAGACCAGACGACTTTAAAGAACCATTTAATCGAAACGGTCACAGGTTTATGACAAGGAATGCAGTTCCAGACGTCTTTCCAGATGCACCAACAGCTACAGATGTACAGGTAATAACTTTTGTTTGGCTACTCTAGCTAGCTAATGAAGCTAGCCCTTTCATAACTGATAGATCGACACTGACAACTGGTGCTCCGTTATGCACATTGGTCTGTCTCGGGAGGGGCTGTGCCCGGATACATTTAAATTTTGGAAACTAGTGTCTAGCTCCAGTTCTGTTAGCTATCTGTGTGATAACTAAGTTCCACTCCTTGCAGCAAAAAACACTCGTCTTCCGTCGGCATTTGTATACATTTTCTGCACTGGCACCACCAGTCTCCCGATGTTCTGTCCCGGTTGTTTCTTACTGCATCTCCACTGGCTGCTGTCTCTACAGTCATTCTTTCTCTTTCTGCCCTTTTAGCATCCATCTCTAATAATTCTTCATCTGTCTATTCTGGCTCATACATATATGGTTTGTTTCAAAACTCACATTCTTCGTCTTCATCGTCTTCAAACTCCGAAACAATGGTATTGCTTTCAAACGTTGCCATAGTCCTCTGTCTTGCTATTACATATATCATAAATAATACTCTGCTTCTGTAGTGATGAGTGTCAGCGGCAGGTAAATACACTTGCGTGATTGTCGTGTGGACCGACTCTCTCGGTTGCCTAGGTAACATATCACTCCACCGCTGCTGTAGACTGTGCTAATAAATATAGGTAAAACAATATAACTATTGCAATGCGATGAAAAGGATAGTTTGATTTCTAACATTATTCTCTCAACAGACACTTACATCGATAGTCTGGCGTTATAATTGATTTGCTTTTAGTGTACTGTGGAGTGGGTAAAACTGTTTTAATGGCATGCTAAAGCTGGTCCCATTGATTTGCGCTAGCCTAGCACCGGGCAACTACGCAACTGGGACAACTGGATGAATTTTTTTAAAAATGTCTCTACTGATAGATAACACTAAGGCTCACTTGGAAATGAGGCCCGATGTCCAAAATTCCGAACCACCCCTTTAAGGCAGAATCATGACATAATTGTTGCTTTTATGGGTTTTGTAGCATGCTCAATAAGTGTGTGTGTGTGTGGTGTGTGTGTGTGTGTGTGTGTGTGTGTGTGTGTGTGTGTGTGTGTGTGTGTGTGTGTGTGTGTGTGTGTGTGTGTGTGTGTGTGTGTGTGTGTGTGTGTGTGTGTTACGCTCAGTGCAGCTTAGGTCTCAAATGTCATTTTTTTTTTTTTAAATATGTAACATGTTTGTCGTTGTTATTGGAATTGTCATAAAGAATAGAGCGTATTGTAGTACTGCAGTGCTTTGTCAATATGTTTAAGCTTTGGGTTAACGCGAAAAATAACTGACTGGGTCATCTGACCAATCACAGCAGATTAGCGTCACGTAGCGGAGGGGTTTGAAAAATGAGTCGACAAACGAATCCTTAGGGAATCTGTGAGCAAATCAGGTACAAATAAATGCATATTATAAGACAACAAAAGTGTTTTTTGTCATTGCATGCATGTAAAACTGTTGTTGGGGACTCCCAGAACAATATTAGGAACATTTTAAATGCCATAATGGGTGCCCTTTAAAACATCTCATTTGCCTTGTCTGTTGTTAAATATTAGGCTTTGGTAAAGATTTTGGGGCCGTGTAGTGTAGTGTATGATTTTTTTTTTGTCATCCCTGTGTACAGTATATAAAAATGCACTTGGATTTAAAATTCACCTCATCTTAAATTATTTTGCATTTACACTGGAAAATGTTTCAACCTAGTCTCTTTATTACTCCTTTTCAAAGCAAAACATTAGCACAATCTCTTTCTTTTGTTTTTATGGTACCATACAATATAATTTTGTTTATGAAGATGTAACATGACAACCATGAGTGTAGTCTGGCTTACAGTATATAAAACAGTGATGCTACACTGTCTGCTATAGGCTTTAACCCAGATCTAATTCGGGTCATATCACAAAATATTACAAACAATAATCGTAAAGAACAGCAACATTGCAGCATTCACCAGGCTGAGGATTTAGTCCGTTCACAGCATAACATAAAGGTGTCATTTGAGTTGAGCTTGTCATAGGTAAACTCCACAGTGCACTTTTCTTTACATACTGCATTTAGTGGTGTCCTCAGGTCCCCCAATCCATAGGTTAACATGCAAATAAATAATATTGTGTCAGAAATTCTATTGAAGCACAAGCTTAGGGAGACAATTATTCTTTACTCTTGTGCCTGACACATGAGCGATCACCTAATCTGTTTGCAGCTCTTGAGTATAAACTGCTGAGCAACACATGGAGCCTTTTTTTCCCTTTCACCCTAAACTTTATCACCATCAGACATCAGGCATTAATCAGCCCAATTATGAACCCAAAACCCTGGGGCTTGTCTTCAGGCTTAGCAACCAAATAAGATGCAAAGCTGAGATCCTCAAAGAATTTCTAACTCAGGAATAATGCATTCCCTTGGCTCCACTGTGGATGTTTGTCCCCAAGCACAAGGTGCAGATAATTTAAACACATAAGCAGGTTCTTGGCGTACCTTAATCAACGCCGATGGGGCATTTTAGCACAGAGAGAGGGAGGCAATAAAGAGATAACACTGGTGAAACCTGGGGACTTGGTGCTGGAGAAACATGCAGTGTTGCAGGCCTGGGGGAAATGAACAACAAAACTCCTGAAAAATATTGCTCCTGGTGGTTTCTGCACATGTATGTAACCTCACATACACCTACACAAACATACACACTACATGCAAAGTCTACTATTTCAGTTCAGACCTGCTAACTAACATTGTTGGATATTTTTACATCTTACAAACTTTTACTTATTTTGTTTGCTTTTTTGTAATATCACTGTATTCCCTCTCACAGACTGTCAGTAAACCTGATATATGACCGTTGTACAATGCACATTATCCTGCCCACTTCAAACAAATGGGATCTACAGTATTATTTGCTGTCACTGCATGGCTGAGAGGACTATGAGAGGCTTATTTTCTTAAAAGAAAATCAGCATACAGCACTTGAGCGAATTGTGTGATTGTGAACAATAATGACCAATTAACATAAGACACCTTAAAAGCTGCCTTTTTTCACACACTATCTGGTCTGTGGATAATGTTCATAATAAAACTTCCTTAAACTAGATGTCAGCACTGAAATCCCGCATCAAACTGATATATGAAACCATTTTCCCAAAACAAACATACCTCAAAACATTATTAGCGCCATTCCCACAACGTATTAAGTTGAGAAATGCTGAAGGCAGAACGGTGAGAGCCTTTCTCAATGATGAAGTGCCTTCCCCATCAGGTCTCACTCATACAGAGCGAAAATAGAGGAAATTTATCAGAGGTCACTCTCACACATTCTGGTCTTCACTCTATCTCTCTCTCTCACTCTCTCTAAGTGAAGGAGAGATAAGTGCCACTGATGTGCCATGACTTCCAAATTTACATGTAGTTCAAATACATAGAATTTACACTGACGAGTTAATACGGGAAAATGGGGTATAATATAATGACAGTTCTGTTAGGCATAAGTTGAATGCATTATTAGGTGACTGTTTTGTCCTATAAAGATGTTTATGAAAGGGCCTCTTTTTATATTTGTTAGTTCTCTTTTTCACTGAGCATTTGGCAGACACATTTATCTTATGTGACTTGTGTTGGTATGCAGTCCTTGGGAATCAAACCCATGAGCTTGGATCCATCATGCTGTAATGATTGAGCTACAATAATCATTGTTCTACATCTTATAATAATAATAATAATAATAATAAAAATAATTATTATTAACAGTAGTAGTATACCCTCTGTGAACTTTGATCAAAAGTAGTCGAAGCATTTGATGAGGGATGAAAAGCAAAGCGAGTAGAATTCAAATGTGTCAGATATTATGCTGTTTGTTCAGTGTTAATTATCAGGAAGCACCAATCTGTTGTCAAGAAATGAGTTCTGCTTCTTACAGATTTACTTTGCAGCTGTTAGGTAATCATAGTTAACCATGTGATTACGTCCATTGACTTCAGAGAGAATCTTCCCTTCATCCACAATATGCAATATGTATGTTTTAGACAGCCGACTTGCATGGTCACTGTAGAAATACGGCATAGTAATGATTTAACATTTAAAATATTAAATAGTGTCATTTATGGAACAGAACTGGCAAAAACATGAATAAATCTTGAATAAAGATTAAAAAAAAAGATATGCCTTGTAAAAACATTCAATATCATTTTAACACTCCCTTATATATGGAGCTGTAGGCTCTGAAGCAGTGATTTTTGAGAAACTGCAGTTTGTCCCTGGGCCTCTCATTATGAATATGTCTTTAATATTGAATCTCTATAGCTGCTTCTCCTTTTTTCCCCCACATTGACCTCTGTGGCATCACCTCTCCGAGCGCTGGCCCAGCATGTAGCAGTGAGAACAGCATGTCAGCTGTGCGTTTAATGATTACAGGGGGTCGGCACCTTTAGCCACATAAAAGTAATTTGAAGACTCTCCTAAATGCAGTTGTGTCATTTTTAAAGGTCAGACTGCAGGTCCAGGATGAAACTATGCTGCATGTTTTGCTGCCTTATTATCACATATGTCTGTGCAGCCCAAACTGTTCTCTGAGCCCTGGCTTTGATAACTCAATGCTAGTGAAGGCTCCCATTCCTAGGAGGACAGATTTATGCTCTAGGTGCTCAACAAGTGGGCCAATCTGCCACACTGTTACCAGAGGATGAGATACACCTGCTTAGGCGACCACAGTGCCACACAGTCCTTGTATCAGACAAAAGCTGGCTGGGAGCTCCAGAGGGCTCACTCTTAAGGGGGATTTTCTCCTCGAAAGTACAGAGGCAGTCAGAGAGAATGAAGGGATGAGAACGATAGAAACATTCCTCACTGCAGCAGCTGAGCAGCGATGACACAGATGTCGACGGACATGCTCCTCTCCTACAGGAAGCGTTTAATTTTTGCTTTCGACACAGTGACAGTCCAATCTTCCCTCAGTAATTACGTGTTATTAATCTTATGTTATCCATTCCTCTTGAGGAGGACCTTGGTTTTGGCAGTCCAATTATTGATACTGGCTGGAGTCTATGGTTCCTATGGCTTTAAATGGTGCAGGTCTAGACCTGATTATGCTCTCATTAAATTAATATGCTGGGAAAAATACAAGTTAAGATCATCTGACACCATTTGTGGCATAGTGTTGGGGATAAAAAAATCAAAATTATGATGTGACACTTACAGTACAGTACAATGCAAGTACAATGGAAGGGGGTAATATAAAAGCAGAAATTGGATGTTTATAATTATATTAAGTCACTTCCATTAATTTGACAGTTAAAATCTGTGTATTATTTGTACATTTGCTCTGTTCTGAATGTTTTGTTAAAATCGGAAATGCAGTACCTTTACACATACAATGTTAGTTAGCTATTGGTTGCACTTTTTTTTAATTACAGTTCTGTTTACCATGTACATACTATGTACTTATAATAGTAATTACAATAACTGTGTAATAACTAGGTACTAACTCTGAACTTACCCCTTAACCCATGTAGTTGCTTTATATTTCCCAGTACTTTCTAATGTAAGTATAATGTAAGTGCAGGTAAGTGTTTTTGTTTTTTTTCACAAAAATCATTTTAACAAGCATAGTGTTCACTTATTGATACTATAACAAAGAAACAGTATTTTAATGTTAACAAATTGTCTTAATTTACTTCCACTGTAAGTGCTTTTGATATTTTGGGAACAAATATCAAAATATATGGTGACTATGCATTGACTTCCATAGTTTTTTTTTCATTTTTTCATACTATGGAAGTACACACACGCACGCACACACACACACACACACGTTGGGTTTCCAATTTCTCATAAACTAAGTGAGAACAATTTCCAGTTAATAATGTTTTAATGCTTTAACAACTTATCTAACTCTTGTTTACATTGCAATACCCATAAATGAAAACATAACTTAATTTATTCATATTTCTTTATTTTTGGTGCCCTGTGTTTTAATGTGCTGGCTATAATGTCATTTTTCCCGCCGTGGCCTATATTAAAATCAACGCGACACACCTTACAAAAAGCCGACATGGGTAAGATGCACGTAAACTGTTGCGTCCAACATTGTTGAAATTTACAATTGTAGCTATAAGTTTCTTTACGGGGACACCGCCTTCACCTGCCATCATGTCTATCAGCTCGCAACACTTTTGGGTTAAACTTTCTGCGACTGCGCAAGTTGGGGTATAGGTTGCCAGGTTGAGGTGAAAATCAGGTTGAAATTGTAAATGGTATGTGGATTGTGTGAGGAATATAATGCATTTAATACAAATCTGGCAACTGGTCAACATTAGACAAACATATTGGCCCGATTATTCATAAAGGAGTTTGGGCCATGCAAATTACGGGAGTTTCCCGGGAGAAATAACAAACCGGGAGGGGTCCGGGAGATAGGGCTAAAAAATGGGAGAAACCCGGGAAAAACGGGAGTGTTGACAGGTATGCTGTAGACAGTTGGTTATTTTCCATATATGCTTCATTCGTCTTCCTCCAGACATACCACTGATCCATAGGGCCGAAAAGTTTTGTTCAAGTTATCCATGAAAAGAAGTGGTGATCAACAATGAGTCCCTGTGGGACTTAAGATATGTGTTCATGATGAATTCATCTCTTGTAGCACGAGTACAGCCAAGGTCCACACCTCTTCACACACCGTGGGCAGAACATATTAAATGCTGCGGTTGATTTCCCCAGGGAGTTTCTATATGTTGTTCACTGCTAAGGTTTAAAAAGGAGTGAATTCCATTACAGCATTTTGTCTGTCATACAATAAGCTGAATCTGACATTTTACCGATAGAAAATGTCATGTTGTCGATCATTAGCCGTGCACTGATAGTGGTCAGGATGTGTAAGTTGTGCTGAACAAAGGTCACAAACACTCACAGACGTTCTTTTTTTATCAGAAGGCCTAGCTTGAGTTAGAAATGTGTTTGAGAATTCTGTGTCAAGCAATGCTGAACTGAACTGAGGAATCATTTTTGTCCATTATCTTTTCAATCTTTATTCATTTTCTATTCTTGAGAAAGAATAAACTAACTAAACTCAATTGCACTCACTACAGGAATTAGGCAGCACCCACAAGGGAAGGATATAAATTGAACTTTTAAATTTAGTTGTGTACAGCAGCAATTAATCAAAATAACTAGATTGTACTTGCTGTTTCCCAAGGCATAATGTAGCATTTTTGGTTTCTTTTTAAGTGGCTGAAGGTATTGACAACATTGTTTCATTGCTTCATCCTGCTCACAACAAGCAGAACAGCCTTTGAATGCTGTCCAAAGGGTCCTGCTTGGCTTAGTTCAGAACTGCAATTGATTCACGGTGTGCTTGTTTTTAAGCATTAGTGCTACATATTTGACAGGCAACAATGGTAGAAATGGCACAGCGAAATTAGGCATCACAGCCAACAGCTGTCCATAGAGTACTCTGTCTGGAAAGGTATTATGTGAGTAATATTGCACTAGGCTGACTACCTGCTTCTTAATGTGAAGTAATAGTGTTCTAAGATAATGCAATTAGTCATTCATTGTGCCATTTAAAAAGAAAAAAAGAGAAAAAAGAAGAAGGCTTTAGGAAGACTTTATCAATTACCCTAATATTTCTCAGAACTGCACTAATGACTGCATGAATATGGACTGATATACTTTTTTCATGTCTAACAACACTATAGTTTTACACATACAGTAAGAGTATAACCCTTTAAACATTTTGTACTTGTAATTTATGCTACAGACATTCATAGAAATAGAAGGACACTTTTATATCCTCTTTAGAGCAAGTTAGTTATTCAAACCCTTGTTTTTTATCAATTAAAGGAAATAAATGAAGATAAAGAATAGTAACTTTCTTATCATATTAAAGTAAATAGAAAAATACACTTTCTTCAAATTCCAAGACTTGTGACATATTTACAGGCTGTATGGAATGTCTACAATATAATTACATAACATAAATTAAAACTAAAAAGTAATTAAACTAAATGTGCCACATGTCTCCTTACACTGTCCCTGATGGTTAGAAAAATTATACAACACTCTGACTTCTCATGAGCTTTTGATATCACTTATCATTAGTTAATGGGGAAAATGACTTGTCACAACCAGTATACGCTTTGGTCATTTAAACTAAACTGAGTTATTCATAACTAAAAACAAGCCTTAAAGTGTTAGTTCACCCAAAAATGAAAATTTTGTCGTAATTACTCACCCTCATCCAACCCCGTAAGACTTTCGTTCATCTTAGGAACACAAAATTGATATTTTTGATGAAATCTGAGAGCTGTCTCACTCCTCCATAGGCTTCTATGTAATTGAAACTTGCCGGCCCAGAAAAATGTATTAAAACATAAAATACATATATAATTAACAGTAAATAAGCTCCTCTCTATTTTTTTCTTTTTTTAAAGATAACTAACAAATGGATGACTCTCCTGAGGTAAATGTAACATTAAGTGATATTGTTCACAAGCTGTTTTATTGACATCTTTCCACGGTTGAAACACTGATTAACCCCTTAACTGTCACTTGCCCGTATACGGGCAAACTAAATTTACTTCGCTATTACTATTAAATCCTAATCTAGTCATGACAAACTATATATCGTTGGAAAGCTCTAAGTCTCCTAAATAGATATTTTAGCGTTGCTTTTTTCTTACAAATTACTAATGAATAGTAATATATGAATTTATGAAAAGAGTGCGCCTCAAAATATCGACGTCATTACAGGAGTTTCTGACCTTTGTCACAAAAAGTCGACGCACACACTTTTAATTATTGAAACTTTGGTTTTTAGTGCTAAAAGTTCATTATAAAACATAATCTAGTATTTGTCATGAAAAAAAGATCAAATTATATTTTAAAAAGTAAATTAAGAGTCCTCTAAAAAGTATAATATATATTATATATATATAGATATAATTTTTTTATTATTATTATATCACATATTTTAGTAGTTATCATAAATTAGGTATCATTTGAAAGCTTACGAACTCAGAATTCATCCTGTGAAAACCGTTTTGAAATTGGACGTTGCGTTACCATAGAAACGGTATTTTTTATTAGGCCCCTCCCCTTTTGGGCATCATCTTTCATAATTTATTATCAAAACTTTTTCTAATCTTGACAAAACACATATTGTCAGAAAGGTCTGAGTCTCAAGGTTCCGTATTTAGTGATAGGAGTGATATTTGGATAGAAATTTATTACTTTTTTATGGCAGAATGCATACAATTAAATTCAATGGAATTCAATGGCACCCGGTGGCAATTTTTGGTATAACGCCTAAACAAAATCTCATGGGAACTTCAATTTTTTGTGATATCAACTTTAAATTTGGAACACAACTTGGTTAGATATATAGCTTTCATTTTATAGTAATTTTATAGTAAAACATATTTTGTAAAATATTTATTTTATATAAAAAAATATATATTAATAAAGTATATTTGATTTACTGTAAATTATAACTTCCATAACTTTTTCATACTTTAATTTTTTGAAGTGCTTTCACTTCAGTAATAATCTGCTGATTGTTTTCTTTAAAACAAGACCAAACTTAGGTCTATATTCCAAAGCATTCTTGAATTACAACCATTTAAGTTTGTATAGTGAATTTTAATGTCAATTATCAAAAGGGGGGGTGACAGGTAAAGGGTTAAGTGATTACATGAGACATGATACGGTTGTAATGTATCTTTCAACTTACCTTCTGATATTCATGCATGATTTTCTAGATTTGGGTAACACTTTATTTTGATAGTCCTCTTTAGACATTCTACCAACTATAAGTAACTTTGCCACTACATGTCAACTAACTGTCATTAGAGTATTAGTAGACTGTATGCTTAATATCTGCTAACATTTTATTTAGTTGGTCCCCCACTAAATAAGTAGATAAATTGGCTCAACTCAAAAAGTCAACTTATTTTACTAATCTGAACCTAATTCCTAACCATAACCTAACAGTATACTGACAGTTTACTACAGTCTAATACTCTAATGAGAGTTGGTATACATGTAGTTACTAAGTTACTTGTGTGTCTAAAGTGGACTATTGAAATAAACTGGAACCATAATTTGTATTAAAGTGGAAGAAAAGACTCGAGCTACCCATTGCTGCTTGAACTGAGGCACTACAGTGATCTGTCACGTCACATTTAAGAGCGTCAAAACGCCAATTGTTGTTTTAATTTCGAGATAAAATGGACATAATTTGAAATATGACACCTTGTTTCTTTTTAGAAGTAACAATTCACGATTTGCAATTATCTATTTGCGATTATTGGATAAGAGGCGCACTACAAATAATGTTTAGTATAGGGAAAAACTGCAGATCTGGCAACCTTGGCTTGAACAACAGATGATTCATAGGGTCAAAAAGAGCCTGCTTTTATGTAGTTGTTCTTAGCTGTTAATGTGTTATTGTCACATTAACTTTCCCTAACTCAACACGAGAGATTTTATTCACACACAGTGTGAGTTGAATAACTGTTTTCTATGTTCATTCCTGTGATGGCAATTAACAAATAAATGACAGCAGCAACTGGGGTGAAATAAAATACAGAAATACAGAAAAAAAAACTGTTACCACTTTGGAAGTTTTCTTTGCTAAATCTATACTATAACCGACCGAAGTCTTGTCATTCTGGACCTTAACTGGTTTTGAACAACACAAAATGGTCTTTTTTCTACTCAAAGCACATCTCCGAAGACTAGAAAGGCATGAAATCAGGCACTCTAAGTGTAAATGAATCCTCTGGCTATTGGTGTGCCAGGACAGAGGCTATGCACAGTACAAGTCCCCTACTGAGTCTCTGCCTCAAACCAGACATCTTCATGAGGTGCCGTATTATCTTCATGCTTTTTTTCATAAGCAATTTTGCTGATATCCTACCAGATCTGACAAGAATTTGATCCATGTATCACATAACCCCTGTTGCGATATGTATGGCAGTGGGAATTCAGTATGTGATCATGGCCACTGATGGTACATGATTGCTGCACTACTGTATGTACTGTCCAAAAGGAAGTATTAGAAATTCTATTGTACATAAAGTGGGATTATGTCACGATTTGATATTGACACACTGTCATAATTATTGCTATGCATAACAATATTTGTAACAGACACATATCACATTACACACTTACATTGTTGTAGTTTTAAGGATTTTTTTGTACTGTTTAATGCCATTGTTAGTAACATTTTAATCACTTTTGGAAAGTTATTTAAGTATTAATGATGATGACCTAATAATGACTAGCATAACTAAGTAGATTTAGGTGTGTTAACCCTTTGTATCTACTGCAAAGTGTCATTCACATTACATTTTGTTAAACAGGAATGCAACATACATTTTTGCCTTTGGTACAGCCAACATCAAACAACAGTCTTTCATCCATGTGCCGGTATCTGTTCTTCTGAAATCCCCACCGGAAATAAACATTTGCACAGCATGGAGTGATATTTTGTCACATTTTTATTTTATTTTTATTTTCTGATTTGATATGCAGCAGAACGAATGCATGAGCTAAATATGACAAAAGCTCAAACATTTGGAGCTTGCTACATAATGTGACAGAGAGCAAGGGAATATGTGGATCTCCCTAATGACAACAAGAGATTTGATTTCAGTTTAAAAAGATGGAAGGGAAAGCTTTCTGCATGCTGAATCCTGCTGATTGACTTACTGGAAGTAGTAATGTGTGACTCCCTTCATCGTGCTTCAGGCTTGCGCATGGTCTTTATTGTCAGATCCCTGTCAATTATCTATTCTGCATGCTGAAGAGAAGGAACACTGCTCCCTTCGAAACTGCGTTGTCCTTTTGGTGAGGATTTGTCCATTCAGAGTAACTCTGAAGATAATGTGAATAATTGGGAATTTAATGAGGCTTTTATGGACCACTGTGACATTTTGGCCTCCACCAGTGAGATAAACTCTGTCCCCGTGCATGTGGATCATATTCTTTAACTATGCACATGGGGTTTTGACAGTAATATCAAGCGGTTAATTATTTCATGGATGGTGCTTGTACATCTGAAACAGTTGGATCTTTTTCCAATCACTGATTGGAGGAGACTGATTGGAATATGCTCACAACATTAGCTAAACTCCCTCTTTCCAGCCGACGACCTGAGCATGAACGAGTACAGCCAAATAAAATGAATATAGAAATATGCTTATATTCTAGGTCTGATTCTTATTTAAATTCTGCACTCATTAGACAGCAACATCTAGTCATGAATTCATTATTTGCTGTAGAGCACATGGCATGGCACTTATTCATGCCACCATTATAAAGCTATACAATGTTCATTATGGATTATACATTTAAATCAGCTGAATTATGTCCTCCACTTTATTTTGCAGAGAAAGTTGACCTAGCACATTCAGCAATAGAGGGTGAATAAAGTTGCATGTTGGAGGCTATTTTTTATATTGACCACACAATCAATAGAGCTTCCTATAGTGCGATGCTATTGAGGATAATATTGCTCGATTTTTCACAGTTAGGGTGTATTAGTTCCATGAGAGCTTCACTATTGATTCAACCCAACCAGGCTGTTCATTGTTATTTATTGTTAAGGTGTGTTGTGTGTGAGCCACGCAACGAGTCTTGGCCTTGTTGACTTTATTCTGTGTATTTCAATGTTTTTCTATGAAATATTTTCTTTAACACTACACAGAAGAGCAAAAATTAGCAATCAATTTTCTTTTTCCTATTCAAATGCCCATTTCTATTCACCTTTTTCATAGACACCCTAAAACTCAAAAGTAATTTGTGAATAGAAGTATCATCCATTTCCTTGGTCCAGCACGTCCCATTTTGACATTCAATTCAATATTCATGCAGCAAATGGAAAATTCCATTAATGTGTATTTGTGTTGGAGATGAACTCCTCTCTGTTGTTAAAGTGCCAATATTAAAACATTAGCTGTGATGAATAGCAAAAAGGCAAGGCTGCAGCACAGCAGAGATGTGTGGTAAATGATGGCCTATTGTGTGTGCACGTATCACTCACCCAGAGCTTGGATGCTATGACCTAGCCTGTCTCTAAGTGCTATAATGAACTGGGCAAGCATTGATGAACAATGTGCGATGCCTGGGGGGCAGAAACTACGGGAAACGCTGGAGCAATGCGCATTATCGTCCATCCCGCTTTCCATTAGTGGTGTGCAATGCACCTACAATACGCCCCATGGGAAAGACGGGAATGCTACATTTGAAAGATTGCAGGGTCATGTGATATTTAGCAGGTAGGACTTCCCGTTGAGCACTGGAGAGAGAAAAAAGATGGCTCTTTAATGCAGTTCTGTGTTTTAATGGAGTAAACTAGATTAGTCTTTTTTTATGTGTTTTGTTTTTAATATGATCACTAAGTTTCCAAGCCTCTGAATTGGATTGTTCTGTCTTTGACTGTTCTGTTCAAGCCACTGTTCACACAACTATGCTTTATGTTAAATCCTATGTTAAATATCAAGATCTTTTAAATTAAATCAAGCATGCTTACCATTCTTTCCTCCCTTAAGACCCTTTGCCAAAGAGGTTTAGTGGAACACAAGGGCTTTGGCACATAGATTAGAGCGGTGTGCATGTCAGACGGCACTTGCTGAGCTGTTACATTTTAAACAGGGGCTGTCATATTCTCAACAGAGGAACAACATAAAGGAATAACACAAAGGCCTCTTCTATTGCTGACAGTTAGAGAACCCTTCATTTGAAAGGTAATGGTCACATCTAAAGCAAATTATAGTTCTGTTCATGTAAATATTTTATCTAGATTTTTTCAGATGCAGTGATTTGCTGATCAGGGTTCAGACCAATTCAATTCAATTCAATTCAATTCAAGTTTATTTGTATAGCGCTTTTCACAATACACATTGTCTCAAAGCAGCTTTACAGAAAGTGCATTTCAGAAATGTACAAAGAAAAATACAGTTAGTTAATCATGTATAAATTTAGGCATAACATATCGCCGGTGTTTAGTCGTCTCTTCACAGGCGTCGAGTCGTCTCTCCACAGGCGTTTAGTCGTCTCTCCACCGGCGTTTAGTCGTCTCTCCACAGGTGTTGGGGCATCTGAAGTCTTCGTGAGAGGCTGGATACAAACTGGAGCTGACGAACGCTATTTACCTCGGGACTAGCGTCCCGAGATAACAGCAGAAAGACAGATGGGAAATAATTAGCATAGCTGATGTTCATAATAATAATGCATTCGAACTGATTCAGAAGTAGTATAAAAGGTAAGCATTAAGTGAATGCTTGGTTAAAGAGATGCGTCTTTAATCTAGTTTTAAACTGGGACAGCGAGTCTGAGTCTCGAACAATATCAGGAAGGCTATTCCAGAGTTTAGGAGCTAAATGTGAGAACGCCCTCCCTCCTTTAGTAGACTTAGATATCCTAGGAACGACCAGAAGCCTCGAATTTTGTGATCTTAAAGAGCGTGATGGATTGTAGGGCGATAGAAGGTCTGTTAAATACACAGGAGCTAAACCATTTAGAGCTTTATAAGTCAATAGTAATACTTTGTAATTGATACGGAACTTAATAGGTAACCAGTGTAGAGATGATAAAATTGGTGTTATATGATCATATTTTCTTGATCTAGTAAGAACTCTAGCGGCTGCATTTTGGACTAACTGAAGCTTGTTTATTGAGGATGCAGGACAACCAGCTAATAAAGCATTACAGTAATCTAGTCTCGAGGTCATGAATGCATGAACTAACTTTTCTGCATCTGAAACAGATAGCATGTTACGTAGCTTAGCAATGTTTCTAAGGTGGAAAAAGGCTGTTCTTGTAACATATGATATATGATTTTCGAAAGTCAAGTTGCGGTCTAGTATAACACCCAGGTCTTTTACTGTAGTGGATAAAGTAACAGGACATCCTTCTAAATTAAAGTTGTATTGTAAGACCAGAGAAAGTATCTAAAAGAAGTCAGCATTAGAAACAAATATTAGAAAGAAACATTTAGAAAGACATTAAAAATGAAATTTCCAAAAGAAATCTCAGTTAGGCAGAAAGCACTGCAGTATTTTGCTGAACATTACTTGGAATCTCCACCCTAAGCTTTTCTATAATGGATCTCCAAATATATTTCTTAACACAGATGACAGCCATCGGATGTTACACAGCGACAGAGATCCCAAACAATAACAAACACACAGGATGTCATAGAGCCTATGATCCTAAAAAGGGGTTCAAAGCGAAATCCAAATCTAAAAGACATCCAGATGGAGTGAACAAAATATCTTGTAATCTAATGACAACCATTTCTTATGATATATACTTAGCAATTAAATACTACTACTACTACTACTACTACTACTAATAATAATAATAATAGTAGTAATAATATAAATAAAATGTATCATACAGACATGCAAACAAAGATATGCCATATGTTTGTGCTGTACATTAAATCATTCTTTTGTTTTCTTTTTTTAACAGACTGTTGCTGTCTTTACTTATTTTGCTTAGTTTTTAAAGGTCCATCTGTCTCATTGTCTAACACGCACACACACACACACACACACACACACACACACACACACACACACACACACACACACACACACACACACACACACACACACACACACACACACACACACACACACACACACACACACTGAAGGAGGAATAGAGCAGAGCGCCGACCATCCCAGCTGTGTCTCTCCTTTCATAAATATCACACGCTCTGTGCTCAGTATGGGTAATTACAAGTTTGTTTAGCATTAGCATAATAAACATGCATGTGCAAAACTTAGCAAATGTGACATGATTACTAATCCACTCTGAAAAATCACTGCATTTAATTAGACTATAAAAGCCCAGATAGAGTGGCCTTGGTATCCAGAAAACCATGAGTCTGACCAATGACCTTCTCTATACAACAACATAAAATAAAATAAAACATAAAAAAACCCATCAGGACCAGAAATGACCTATAGAATCCCAAGAGATGAATCCTCAGCTAATTCCACACTCTGACTGCAAAACTTCCCCTCGCTCCCATGAGATAACTTACGACAGAATGATGTCATCACATGCTTGGTGAAACGAACAGTCTCGGCTCACCCAAGCACATCCTTGCATCTGCTGGAGACAGAATTATGCATGATGGTGCCTTATTTTCATAATGAACGGGTTAATTACACTTGTGTGACGGCCCAGTGGCCTTGTCGTGAGTGTTGGGACACAGCTGTAGGTCTGCTAGCTAAATCATGCACTAAATATGTCTCCTAGAATTAGACCCAATGGGGCAGGCCGAGTTTTTCACAGGCCAGGCGTCGAAACCGTAGCCACAGACAGACGCGCTGGACAGAACTGACAGTACTCAATGAGGCATGGAGAATACAGGAATTCCAGCACAGCTGTCTGTGAATTTCCAAGCTCATCAGAGGATCGTGATGAAAGAGGTGATACCAATTGCACAACCACTTACCCCGATTCCTTTTCCTTGACACCTTAGTACACATAAAAGAAGGACTGTAACACCCATTATTTGCCAGTTCTTGTCTGAAAACAGTCAGGGATATACTAACAGCAGATTTAACGTTTGGATTCCGTACAGATTCCTCAAGTGCACAACGTTTGTTGTTGCCCTGCCCACTGAAGCACGCTTTATTAGTATTGAATTTAGTCGCTAGTTTTAGTGGCACCGCACCATCATGTAATTCCTTTTTAGTATTTGCCCTGGAGTATTATACACTTGCATAATTTATTCTGCTTAGCCTTAATTAGTGGTAATACTATTTCGTTCTTTTCCATCAGCTTGGATGTAAGAAACTCTTACTGAGGGAGTGTAGAAATTAAGTCCATTTTTCACTACAATTAGTGTTCAAATCTCGAGAGAGGGGGACCAAAAGCTCTCTCTGATTTTTTGCTTTAATTTTCATTATCTTGGCCACATGTGAATTGTCAAGAGGCCAGCGTGGGCACAAACTGCTTGTTGATGACATGCTAATCAGGGATGAAGGCGCTTCTAGGTATAACCTACTTCAGTGGCAAATGAATATGCTAACCCACTTACAACATAATGAGGAACATAACATTTAACTGTGCTGTTTACAGCCAAGGCATGAAACACAGGGAGGCCCTTCACTCTTTTAATTCAGACTTACAAAGTGTGACAGAGTCTAGATCTGCCCTCCCTTGATGTGATTAACACATCCGCACTCGCTGGAATGAGCCCCATTTCTCAGTTTTCTCGAGAATCGGATATTGACATTTTTGAATCTTGGCTGGCCTCTTGCCCTCGCACAGTTCAACAAATGGTGCAGAATGTGTCAAATTTATTCACGCCATTGGCCATCAGTTCAAAATCATCACCCTCAGAATGAGAGATAACACAACAATGTGACATTGAATTATTTGCTTAACGTCTCACTTGATGTATAATTTAAACTGATGTGTTCAGCGTTCAGTCTGATCTTTAAAAAAAGATAAAGAAGAAAACAGAGGGAGAGAGATTTGTTGTTAATATGCTGGGTGCGATTTGTTTGAAACAAAACAAATCAAAGGGGGAATATCTGAACAAGAATGTCATCATTGACATTTTAAACTAGAAATGTATGTAGAAATACAGCATACTTCTTATAAAATAGTATAAATACAGAAATACAGTAATAGTTTCAAATTTATTTATACAATTTACAGGCCCCATGAGGTATTCAAATCTATCCTAGATTATCAGTATTATCCTCGCTCCATCTTAGTTTAGTGTCATGCACGTTTTACGAGGCCTCAAGTTGAGGAAGGGAATAGCTAGTCAAACTCTTGATCTGCCATTAAATACAATTTAAACCTAAAATTATACCATGATGTTAAACCAATGCCTTACCATCCCACTTGGAAGGAGCTGTAGCATGTTTTAATATGCATAGTGAAACTTACTGTACATCTGGAAATCTAAAAAAAAGCATCCCGTCTGACCAGAAGCAGGGATAAAAGCTTATCCTTTATGGGGAAGAAAAATGAACGACCAGAAAGAGGGATATCAAAAGCAGAGGCAGGAAAATCCCCCTATCATATCCCCTCAACAAATCA
This sequence comes from Chrosomus eos, assembly GCA_036326025.1. Taxonomy (NCBI): domain Eukaryota; kingdom Metazoa; phylum Chordata; class Actinopteri; order Cypriniformes; family Leuciscidae; genus Chrosomus; species Chrosomus eos. Next base: position 31,391,074 of record CM070818.1, read on the forward strand.
CACCTTGTTAATATGATGCATTGTACTTCAATCTACAATCCTTTCCCATCGTATCCTTTAAAAAACACAATCAGGAATAAAAATGTTTTATTTTTTTTGTAAGGAATGTGGTATACAATGTGTCCCATGACACTGCACGAGAGACCAAGGTTTCCTGTTACACTTTTTACTCACAAATATAGATGTTTTTTTTTGTTTTTGTTTTTGTTTTTCTTTAAAAGGCCCATACCTTAAAGTCTTGGCTACACAAAAAAACCATTGTACATTTTAGTAACCATTTAGTCTAGGGTCCAGTTCTCACCATTAACTAGTTGCTTATTGGTTCTTTATTAGTACTTATTTAGCACATAGCATTGTCTTATTCTGCATGACCACATTCTACATCCTTACCCAATACCTAAACTTAACATCTACCTCACTAAATATGAATTAGGTAAAAGTCGAAGTTAATATTTAGTTACTAGTGAGAATTGGTCCCTACTCTAAAGTGTAACCAACATTTTCACAGTTTCACGCAACAAAACAAATTACTGACAGTAAACTGATGTCCTGTTCTATTTCTGAGGTATTCCAAGCACTTGCGCGACTTCTGATGTAAGGATAAATAGATTTGGTCATGTCTGGTGTAGACACAATGTACTGTAACAGCTGTCAGTAGTTCAGGTTCTGGTCCGCTGATATTTGTTTGCAGCAAACTTACCTGACCTTCAAACACATTCTCTGAAAATGTGTTAGTTCCAGTCCTTGATTCTGATTTATCAATAGCTGTGTTTTATTCACAATAAAACACGACTATGAACGCTTCACGCAACGGTTCTGTTCATCACCGCACAAAACCCTTGGCAACATAAACAAAAGTTTATTCTTTTTGAAAAAAAAGTGAAAATTAAAAGGCTAAAATATTTAAAGTCAAATATGATTTGACAGAAGATGAGTGGTTTGAGAATCAATTTGGAGAGACTTCTGATAAAATGAACCGTCATGCACCAGTGCTGAAATTATGACTACAAGAGTAGAGTATTATGAGAAAGAGATCAACTAAGCGAATATATCACCAGCATCTGATATAGCATTCATTCTTCAGGTCAGTCTGAAAATCTGTTACAAGGTCTGCTGAGAAAAGGGAAATCTTTGTCTTTGTCCTTTTAACAGTTAAGGGAATTTTCCATGACAGCGCTAGTCATTTGTCGGTTGCGTCTTATAACGTGTTGTTTAAAGTAAAAATAACAGTAACACTTTATTTCGAAAGTCCACTATAGTCCACTTTAGACATTCTACTATAAGTAACTTTGCAGCTACATGTCAACTAACTGTCATTAGAGGATTGATAGACTGTCTGCTTAATAACACTTTATATTGTTGGCCCCCCAACAGACATTCTACTGACTATAAGTAACTTGGCAAATACAAGTCAACTTATTCTCCTAACCCGAACCCTAACATCCCTAACCTAGCAGTCTACTACAGTCTACTAATACTCTAATGAGAGTTAGTTGACATGTCGTTGAAAAGTTACTTATAGTTAGAGGGATGTATAAAGTGGACGGTTGAAATAAAGCGTAACCAAAATAACGTCCTTATTTACAACCATGTTTTAGTCCCTTTCAATATAAAAGTATTTGCTAAGTCTTTGACTCCCACATAAAGGCAATATTTGCTGTCATCAAATGGCGTAATAATGTAACTTTCACTGAAGTCTAAATCACAATCTGATGAAAATCAAATATTATTTACTGAACAATAATATTAAAGGCACAATATGTAAGATTTTTAGATTAAAATATTAAAATAAAAAATAATAGATGTTTATAGAGAATTAATCGATGATGATACATTTAATTAATAGATATTCATATATAACTTAACTTATTAATTCGAGTATATTAATTTCTGATTCGGCAATCATTAATGATTGGTTTAGTTCTTCATGAGTCATACATTAATTCAAGATTATCCATGCATTAGTTAAGCATGAATTGATGCATATTTGTACATTCTTACTGTAAACTGTAAATCTTCACCAAAATGTCAGTCCATTGATTTAGCAAAAAAATAAAATAAAATAAAATAAATAAATCATTTAAGCTTGACGACTCTAAACCTTAGATACTAAGACATAGCATTTATAAAATGTGACATCTACCCCTGGCCTCCTCTGTTTCAATATTTTCACATTTGTCATTTTCCTGAAAAACTACTACTACGATTTAGAGCATAGTCCCCCTTTACAACACTCACACACTTCATTTGTTACAGCAGTTTAAGACTGTGTAAAAAAAAAAATGATGCCAATCGGCTGTGGCACAGTTTGTGAAATACTGAGCCTCTCAAACCAGCCCCTCGGAGTCGCTGGGATTCTGTTTAGCACCGTTGTAAGCTCTTCCTTCTGACAGTCTGCGAGTGTCTTTGGAAGGTTTCTGTCACACCCCTCTTTATTATCTAGCTTTACACGTGCCCTATTATAAAGAGGAGGCAGCAACAGGCTGTGTGGAACAAGGGGATTGAGGGTAAATGAAGATAAATGGCTCTTCACTTGTCATCATTCAGTCGACTGCCCCCTTTGCATTGTGTCACGGTACAGGCTTGATTCTGCTGGACAGTGCTGTGCATGGTGCGTACGTTCACACTTCTATTTCTGGCCAGGCCAGGTGTCTCACTCTCCTCTGAGGTCATATTTTAAGGAAAGAGTCTGACAGGTAAGAAACATCAATTCAGCTGTTTCCACAACCAGTCCTTGTTAAGCCAACTTTATAATTTCACTGTTTAAAACAAGATTTAAGATACACTGCATACTTTAGCATTGGTTTGCAATGTTGATCCTGTTGCACTTAATCTAATCTACATCAGAAGTTCCAACAGTTGTGTAGGGTAATATAAGTTAAGTTAAATTCACACTCCACAGACACACACCAAACATGTTGATGTTGATGATTTTTAACTCACATATTATAATAGGAGTTTGTCATTATTTCATCACTTTTTTCACCCCAGTCCTTTCAAAAGATGTTCTGCATTGTATGGTGCAGGGTAAATTGGTCATAAAATTATGCAGAAATCCAGGCTCTTCAGCAACTGTACACTCTTGAATGTTCTTGAGGAAAAGAAAAAGAAAAAAGCACTTCAACTAATCACACAACTTTTTCTAACACTTAAATGTAACTCTCTGCGTGAATGAATCCTTAGTTAAGTGAAAGCGCCTGCACAGCACCATGGTACATGGTGCAGTGCAGTACTCACTCAGAGGAAGAGTTCTTTATTGGGCTGACAGGCCTCTTGAATAGTGGGAGGAACACAGTGAGATGAGATCACAGAGCAAACACAGAGATGATTATTTGCGGTGCTCTAAAGGGGCACATTTTCCATAATCTTCTCTTCCTCCTCCCACTTTCTCTCTCCTCCCATCTCATGTGCTTTTCAAAGTGTCCAAAGTTTTTCTTTTTTTTTTTCAACAAAAATAAAATGACAGTGACAAAGACACCTTTGTGTCTAAGAGGGAAATGGATGAAAGGAATGGAAGAGAGGAAATAAAAATAACTAAATGAAGGCTGAAAGATGTCTCAGAGAGACATCAAGGTGGAAGGGAGAGGCAGGTGGTATGATCTACCTAGTAAACAACCATTCTTACCATGAGCCTCTGTCAGCATAAGCCTTTGATGTGGAGAGGCAGAAAGAGCTACAACTTCGCAATATGTTCTTATAGTCACATTCTTCCTCTGTAAAACTAGGAGAAGAATCTATTTCAGGCTTTGGAACATTAAAAAAAAAAGTGTTTGTATATTACTTTTATTTCTCTCAGAGTGTGATCAAGGTAGCCAGTTTTCATTTGCACAGAGAGAAGACCCACAATCCTGTGAGAGGAAAGTGTGAACTGATAAAATGGTGTTGCTTGAACCTGCGGGGAAAATAGATGTTTTTCTATGATCATGTGCGGGTTGTTTTGGCATACAATTTGATAATTGCAAACTGTCATGTGAATATACTACCATATTAGACTGGGCTTTATATGTTGCACAATTACTCTAACCCATATGCTGCAAAAGTATGGAGATCTAAATCTAAGGGCTTGATCTGAATCCTTAAACAGGCGAGAGTGTAAAATATTCAGCCAAAAAATAAATAAAAAATGATGTCACTTTTTATATAATCTGGACTTAAGTAAAAAATATCCAAAGGAATTTTTGAAATATTTGATGTAGTTTGGTTGTATTGGTTGTATCTCCCAGGATACGTTGCCATTTTCGGGTATATAAAAAGGCCAAAGTCATCAATATTCCTATGATTTATTCGATGCAAAAAATATAAAAGTGCAAAACACACTACATGTATAACATGTTTAAGCGTACTTAAATTTAGTCATACACATTTATTGTATCATTTCACTGTCTCGTCGTCAACCTCAGGGGTGGGTAACTAGCCCTTGAGGTCCACTGTACTGCAGGGTTTAGCTCCATCCCTAATCAATCATATAATGTGATTTATGATACAACATATCATTTTCAAAGTAATCCTGAGGACTTTGGTATGATTTTTCAGGTGAGTTTGATCAGGGTTAGAGCTTAACTGCGCAGAACGGTAGCCCTTCAGGAGCAGGCTTGGACACCCCTGTTCTACCATAAAATTAGCTGTGAAACTCTGCAATAAAATATCTAGTTAAAAATGCAAAGATGTAGTCAACTTAACATAATAATATCAGTTTTACAGTTGTAATTTTTTTTTTTAAACTCAAAATACTTTGAGAAGGGGGGCTGTGTAAAGGGGGCCCTGAGGCCAGGAGGGCTATATGGATCATCTCTAAGGGCCCCAGCCATGGAACGAGATTTCTACTGCCCCCAGTTCTTTGCAGTTCTTCATCGTAATGAATGTTTATTATCGGCATGCGTTTTAAAGCCATATAAACTTTTGATATACTGTAAGGTACTGTGAGGCCACACATCTGAAGTACACGCACAGAAAGCTGGCTGTCAGACGGCACATACCGTGAGTATTAAACTATGTTCTCTTTCACTCTTTGTTATGTCAAACAAAGTATATTAACACATAAAGACAGTCGTTTAAGTCTGTGTCAACATGCGTGTTAAGGTGAAACCAGCGTAATATACAGTACCACTGCTATATGGTGTTAATATGAAAAAAAAAAAAAAAATAGAAAATCACTCACTGCTCCTGACTGAATAACTATAATAATAGCTGTAATAAAAATACATTTCTTACTTGAATGCTGCTGTTAAATGCTCTGGCTCTGAAACAAGGTGGACTATGTACAGCTGTTAAAATCTGGTTGCAGCAATGGAGGAAACATGATCTAAGTGCAGCACTCTTTTATTGAACGGAATCCAAATCTTACATGGAACGGGAACAGAACAACCAACTTAAAGCAATGATAAGAACTGACAAAGAACAAGACAGAACACAGGGTTTAAATAGACAGAATTGAAGAGCAAATTAACAAGACACACCTGAACTGAAATGAAAGCGTAGCGTAAGTTCCACCAGGAAGACTCAATTGTTACGTCATCTATTACCTTCTCATCTATCCAATAGCATTCTAATACGTGAAGTATAAAAGATCCTTACTTACACCCGTCTGAGTTCACAGATGCTGACGCTTTCACTTACCACCATCCTCCCCACCTCCACCAAGACGGTCTTCGCTCCATCCTCCCCACCACCACCAGGTCGGTCCCTTCCAATACCCCAAGGGGGGGTCGGCTGCGCCCCTGCCTTCATCTTCAGGCAGGATATGCAGAATCCGTACCCTCGGATCGCGAGTTACGGACGGGGCCTACGCCAAAGAACTTTATTGAATATATGGCTTGCTGGGCTGTTAATAAAATGCATTATTGTACAGTATCATATCTCCCGAGTCTTTCTGGTAGAACTAATAATCAATCAAACACCATAGAAACAAACAGGCAGGGGGCGGAGAAAGACAGAACTGAACTAATTGACAGATTAAACAAACACAGACAAGAACAGAAATCAAAACAAACGAACATCATGACAACAGCTCACTCAGGGTGGGGTCTATGCTGATAGAGTGGAGTCTGTCAGCAGTTGTGGGCGGGGCCTACACATTTGTGACGTCATACTGCATAGAAACTGCAAATGGCTTATTCTGAGACACCGCTTATGGTTTATGGGGATTAAAATAAAAATTTGGGTGGATTTTTACCATTATATGATGGCTGTGTACAAACACCGTCGACACACCTTTATGTTAAAACATCATTAAAAAAGTGAATTTTGTATAATAGGTCCTATTTATTTGTTATAGTGGCCTATTCAGGTCTGTGGATCTTCTAAACTACAGAGTACTGCTCTGGTCAAACTGGTAAATACATCTGTGGCATATATCGAACTGTAGCCTACGTGTTAAATATCTTGAATGTGAATGTCACAGAAGGTCATTCGTAGCTTGTTATACAACGGCGCCCTGAGAGGACCAAAAAAAATAAAAATTCTAGCAGCTTGCATTCAATGTCTCAGTGAAATCGACTGATTGGAGGACAAACAATCTGCCTCAAGTGCCAGGTGGAAATGAGAGAGATGGCCCCTCTGTGAGACTTTTATCATTTGCTTGACTCGGGTGGGTCATTTCAAACAGGCTGCACCATTGTGCTTGATTACAATTGATGTAGAGCCTTGATGAACAGGTAGGGGTATTAACTGCAACACCAGAACAAATGTAAACACATTCATTAAAATTAGATAAAGAGCACTAGGTGTCAATTATTTAATTTTTTTGTTTTCTAATCAGTTCCTAATCATATACACATTACCTTACTTAGGTAATTTAGAACACATAGACCCACGATACAACAGGCTATATATAAATATATACAGGTTTTTTTTAATGGGTTTTTAGTTAAATGGCTGAAAGAAGGTATGTGGAAGGTAACACAAGCTCACTTTACTTTTAATTCTAAAGTATGCAGTATATCAGTAATACTCCACTTGTGATTTAAAATTTTATGAGTCTTGAAAAAGGTGGTTGCTATCAAGGGGCAGAGACTGAGATTATCTGGGGCATTAAACGTCACACCGTAGAGGTAAACTAATTTACTCAATAGTGCACTTTTACAGCCTTGTTGTGTTAATGCTAAAACTTCACAACTTGTAGATTTTAAAAAAGTTTAAGCTTAATATACCTTATTCAGAGCAGCGCCATGACAGGTATGCAAGCGAGGCTCTGAGGAATAAACTTACTGTGTTTTCAATGGCACTCGCTGTGAAAGCTCTTAGATCACTTATACACAGTGAATGTCCACTGAAATGTTTGCAGTGTTTCATCAGCAGAACAATCCAAAAAACACATTAAATAACAGTATAACCCACTGAAGAGATGTTTGTCTATCTCGCACAGCCTCGCTTTCATTCCCATTAAAAATCAAAGATGGCACTGCCGTGAATAAGGTCAGCTTTTTTAATATTGTCGATTATATTTTTAGGCTTCAAAATGCTTAATGGTTTTCATTTGTGAAGATTATCTTGATGAACAAAACTTGCAAGAATTATAAACTTTTGTTGATCACAGAGCTTATTCCCAGCAATAATCCAAAAGTCAAAGGGGAAAATCCTATTGAGAGAACCAGTGTGATGCTAACTTCCGGGTTTGCCTACAAAAATACACCATCTCTGCAGCACTCTATTGAGGATGGCATAATATAACATTGTTAATTTGTACATTATCTTGAGACATGTATATGAGCCATATTTGCCATATTTGATGAGCAGTACTTTATGGTAAAAGATGATGTATCTCAGTGATAGCTGAAGTTTGATGGAATAAGATCCAAAGCTAGTGATTTCTTTTTGGTTGTCTGTGTGCACATGAATCAGATCCTCTCCTGACGGCGCATTTTTGCTTCTAAAGGAAATCTCTCCATGAGCTCATGGTGAGAAAGTATTGTATTCCTGTTCATGAATATGCAGTGGTTATTAAAACCTCCTAAATCTCTCATATAGTGAGGTAAAATGGAAGTAGGTCAGGTTTCAATATTGCATCAACCTCAGTGTTCCAGAAAACAATAAAATGTGCTATCTTAAAATGATCTGAAGAGAAAATGTATAATTGATTAGATCTCTTTGTCCTAACGTGAGGGGAAAAAAGCACCATAAATATATTTATCAGTAAGCTCACTTGTTGATTCTGACCCTGTTGTTGGTCCACTGCTGGGTTTGTTCATCTACAAATAAAATCCCCTTGATCACTAAAAACCTTTACAATGTAAGGTGAAACTGACATACCTACGGTCAAGTGTATGATTAAAGACACAACGACTTAAACTATGGTTCTTTGATTTAGTAAAGATAATTTTTACTTCATTGAGACATATCTGTAGTATCTTTTGATCTCAGATAAAGCTATGAGAGTAGCCATAATCATATATTTCCTGGAAACAAATATTCTTTTCAGC